>JACGCK010000205.1:0-78776 GCA_014925825.1 Pholiota molesta
TATGCGCATTAGACCAATAACACCTTTCTTGAATGTGCAAACTGACGAAATGAATGGATGGAGTGGGACTCTGGGAGAGTGTTGAAGTGCAAAATGATAAATCGGAATCCAGAACCCATGAGGACATCACATCACATGACCGCTGCAGCGCTCGGACCTTGGCCAATGGCCTTGCATGAACTTGAACACTACCTCCACCCCTCCCCGTCCCGCGGACCGTATCCCTGCGCCTCCTCTGCTTTGTCTAAGCACTCGTTCGCGTCTGACGCAAAACCACACGCGCAGGGCGGACTCGCGCCATTCTGACGTCTACCCCACGGCTCCCCCAGGCCCCACTAGTCCACGCCAGCGCTACACCCGGCACACCAATCTCTCGCACAGAATCTCCACTGCACCTCCATCCTCAGCCGTGCGGCTGCGCAGTTCTTTTCCTTGCCCGTCTACGGTATGGAGGTGGACGCCTCGCCGTCCTCGCGCGTCGTGCAGCCGCCGACGTGTCCTCCTCTCCTAGGACAATGCGGCGCGGACACGATCTGACTGGTCAGGCACCCTGCGCGTGTATCTGGAGTATCGCTTGGAGAAACCGCGTCTGGGGGGATATGTAGTGCTCGCTCGGCGGTATGTATGTATGTATGTATGCGTATTACTGTCGCTGCTGCATACCGATTTCTGACGCGGAATACTTATTTAGCGCCGCCGTTCCTGTTCGACCCGAGGGACCTGCACTGCGAGTAACATCATACCCTCCACGAATACTACGCCTATGGGGCTTAAAAGCTTAATTTCTGACGGTAAGGACCAACCTATTCACTCAGTCCCGCGATCTTCCCTAAACCACCGCCCTTCTGTACGCAGACATCGGCCCCATCTAGGGTTGCAGTTCCACTAAGCAGTATCGGCGCGCATTCCTGCTTTTACCCCACGTTCGGCGGGTGGATTTCGGTTGGCTGTTGGCGGTGCCGGTGATCGCGTGAAGGACTGGGGCGGGATGCTGTGTTGGGGTCTGCTGAGGGTGGGCGAAGGTGGACCCGTTTTTGGATTTGGACGCGTCCGTTGAGGCTGGCGCGCGCGCTGGGAACCTTGCCGGGTATGCTTCGAGGCACGGGCTTCTGGCGTCGTTGGATACGCGCCGCGTTCAGGGGCGATCATCTGTTGCGCCGCGGGCGGAGGCGCGGATGTCGCGTTTCCAGCCAGTCAGTTCCTGTGCGCGCGGTTGTGTCCTGCGTGGCCCGTCGCCATCCGCAGTGATTGGAGCCTCTATCTATGTGAGGTGGTACGTTCTCTATTCACCTGTATTTAGTATCCTACTCACGTTGTCTTGCGCTCAGCCCCTCGATGCGCTCGCCATCCGCCTCAGGCGCGTTTTGCTCCAAGTGATTTCAAGGAGGGCGCGGAGGTTAACAGAGAAGACTCTTCAGGTAGGTCTAGGTCTCATTATTCTCGGTTTTTGCACGTCGCACACGACGCTGTACATCCGCGCTGTACGCACGATGGAACCAAATTTAATCATTTCTGCGAGTGGGCCATTTGAAATCTGGGAACTGATGATGGTGTAAGGTGTCAATTGTGTTATTATATCTGCTTGTGGCACGGGTTTACATGATGGATTGCGTATCTTGTACATTCTAACGCGAGCCCACACCTTGAAAACGGTAACGGCTGTGGCTCGTGCGTCCGTTCGAGGCCATTCATCACGCTCCTTGCGGGCGCCCCACTTCGAAAAGGAATAGGTACGGCGCTCGATGACGATGGTTTATATATGAATACAGATAGAAAACTGGAATAACCTAGAATAGCGTGTCTGATAAACAGGTATAAAATACCTCCTGTAACGAAAGTCTATGTTAGACCGACAAGATGGCGCACAGCGGAAGTCGCAAACGCAGACTGGAGCGCACACACCGTCCGCGCGTCGTGGGTATCAGATTGCAGCATCAAAGCCAGCGGTCGACGACGACCGGTACGCAGAGGAGTCGAAAGAAAAGACAGTCTGGCTCTTCGCCAGGCATACATGGATCCACTATGCGTCAGAGAAGGGCTCCTAATCAAGAGGGGGCCAAGCCCAGTGCCGTTGCCTTTGCGCATCGCAGCGCCACATATGGGGACATTCAAAGGTGGCATTGAGCACCCGAGTCCCCTGTGCAGCGCAGGGAGTACGTCTGGGCATGGCACGGGGGAAGTGACGCCCGCTGAGAATGACGTAGAACTTGACGAGTACGTGAGTGCTCTCAGCGCTGGGGAACAGCGCAATGCGCGCGCCCGAGAGCGGGAGGAGGAGCTGGCCGGGGGGCGCCTTCATCAGCAAACCGATCGTGAAAAGGTATCAGACGTCCATCACATGATGAGTTGCAGGGAGGGACATGCTGACCTTGACCCAGAGTATATTGATCGCAGCGGTCAAATATACTCGAAGATCAAGGAAGCCCTTGAATCATCATGGGAGACGCCGGCCCTAGTCTGTAGCTAAACGCGCATGGTTCATGGGCGTAAAAAAATAGATCATGTGCATATCACGTTTCGTTCTCACGGACCTCGACGCGTCGTAAATTAGTTACCGCTGGTCAGTACTATTGACGCGTTCCAGCTCATTTATTCCTATATACTATGGCCGTAACTCCTCCTCCGGACAAATTTAAGTTTTCCTCGCCGGAGGGAATTGATTTTTGTCGCGGAATTCTTATCAAAACCCTCCCTTTCTGCCCTCATGACTACCAATTAGCTGGTGTTGCGTCTATTTTGGATGGACATGACTTTCTCGCGGTGTCTGCCACTGGATCCGGGAAGACTGCGTATACGTACATGACACTCCATGTAATTCAAGCCATTCAGAAGGATCCAAGCTGCTGCCCTTCCGCCAATTTCCCGCACAATGCAGCTATTTTGGTGATTTCTCCTACTACAGCTCTGGAAGAAGATCAGGCAAGTTACTAAGTACAATCTCTGGTGGAATAAATTATTATAACTTCAATATCATTAATAGCAATCAAAATTTCGCAAATTTGGACTCACTGCTCAAGCTGTCAATAGCATTACGAAACAAGAAGCCGACAAAAAGGAGCTTAATATTTGGAAGCAAGTTGAGGCAGAAACCGATGTGGTTTTGGTTTCTCCAGAGATGCTTTCAACACCAGGCTTTCAATATTTGGTTGACAGCAAATTATTCTGTGGCCGATTATATGCGATCTGCTTCGATGAGCTCCATCTACTAAATAGCTGGGGCGTCAATTTCCGACCTGACTTCCAACAAATTGCCTTTGTCCGTCGACGATTTATCCAGCATGTCATTTTATTTGGAACAACAGCTACGCTTCGAATCGGTCTTCCAATGCAAACCATACTCAAATTTCTTGGATTCAACGAAGGCCGCTTTGTTCTCCATCGTCGATCCAATGCACGTTCGGACATCAAACTCACTGTTCGCACCCTTGATGCTTCTCACTCCAGTGAACGCTTTCCACAACTCGACTGGATTCTCAAAGCAAAAGGAAAAACCCTCGTCTTTTGTCCAACTATTCGGTTTGGATTTAAACTCGCCGTCTATTTCTGGCATCTCGATCCTCGAGGTTCTGTGCTCGATCAGAATATTCGGCTATTCAATTCGCTCAACGCCGCAGACTACAATCGTGAAACCTTACAGCTTCTGGAAGGAAACAATAGCTCAAATATTACTATTGCTACTGACAAGCTATCAGTTGGTGTCGATATTGCGGACTTCCAGACAGTCGTCATTATTGATCCCAAGAACATGGATGATATGTGGCAAAAGGCTGGACGCGTTGGTCGGGACCGATCAAAAATCTCGAATCCGCAGGTGGTTGTCTATTTCCCTAGGGAGGTTGTAAAGGCTGCAGAATATTTTGCGGAGGCGTCAGCCAATCCATCCCCAGCTGATACAGTAATTTCCCAAAAGAAGCGCAAACTTGACAGCAGTGGGAATGCCGAGGACATCAAGGAAGATCAAGTCAGCCTGTACAGATTTATCACGGCACCCTGCAAACCTGCTGAGATCGATGTCCAGTATGGTAACGGAGACGACGAACCTTGTTCCCCCTCTTGTTTGACCTGCGCAGCATCCCCTCCACCCACTATGCCATCAGACGGCTGCATCTGTAGTGGCTGCCAGCCCGAACCTCGCCCAGCCGCTGTCCCCAAAGCCTCACGAGCAAAACAACTTCCCGTTCACCTTCGCGTCACAAAAGCTATGCGGCAGCTTGGGGTCCAATCACTGCAGGATTTCCGCGAAGAGGTTTATTTCAGTGCCGATGAATTGTCTACGAGCATGGTACCCCTTCATTCTTTTCTTCCCGACAACACCATCAATTCGATCCTCGATAACTTCCCAACTCTGTTACAAAAGTCTACCATCCAACCATTTGTTCAGCCGGACATACAAGACAGTCACGACGCTGCGCGTCGCCTCCTCACCCCATTCATCAAGGACAATCAATTCATGGTGGATCGAAGTCATGATTTACTTCGCATTCTCTGGAATATTCACATTTTATTCGACCGTATCCGTGAAGAAAAAAAACAGGAGCAAAAGGCAAAGCGAGATCTAAAGCGTACGGGTCCTCAACGACGTCGAGATAACACGATGGAAATTGGGGAACAGGAAGAACGGGAATCAGAGCATGAATAAGTAATATTAGAAAATCTGGGTACAATATCAAAATTACTGATGAATTAAACGAGTGTATGTATTGGATCTGGGTAGTATTTAGTCGGAATCATAACCGCCATTGTAATCATTATCAGAATCTGATTCTGCGTCTGATTCAGAGCCGCGCTCCAGGATCTCATTGGCAGTCAGCAAGATATCCTGCTCTGACAGGCTGTGCACTGTTAGGCGCCCACTGTTTGCATTTGAAAAGTGCAAAATCTCCGGCCGTCCAATAAAATTGGGAAAGGTTACCTTGTCTGAATCGGATTCGGATTCGGATTCGAGCTCCATAATTGGCATGGGCATGGCTTCACTTCGTCTATCGTCCGTGCCAGAGGGCTCAGGCTCGACGGTCTCTTTTTGCCGCTCGCGAAAGCTTTGCGTCAGGTCGCGTGCATGTGTGGTCTTGTGAATCCATTTGTCCAGTTTGCCATTGGCGAGATTAGCAGCACCTTTCTGGTAGTCATCAATGAACAACTGGGTGTCGAACGTGCGGCGGGATTGAAAGGAATGGAGTTGTGTTTTTCTGTAGACATCAAGAAGGATATTGAGCTCGGCGAGGCGCCCAACCTCAGAGTGCTTTGCTGATCTTTCTTGCAAACCGACGCCATCAAACCAGGACAGTTTTAAGCGTGCCACATGATGGAGATTCCGCGACCAGGTCTTCCGGATGAATTTGTCACCGTATTCGACGCCTTTACGTTCGACGACAGCCTCGAGTAGCCGATTGAAGTATTCTTGGACGAAATCACCCGCAGACCAGTGGCCGGCACGTCCCGTAAGATTAACAAGGGTCATTTGGAGTAGTCCACGACGCAAGTCTTCGCTCGATTCGATTTCCAGAGTCGCTATCATCTCAAGAACATATCCCATGTACTTGGCATGAGACGAACCAGCGAATGTGAAAGCCATGGATTTAATAATCTCCCACACACGCCCGACATCACCCTCTGCAGTCGACAGAGAGAGTTCGCGAGCCATCATGGTTTCTCGCATGAAAGCCATAGATCGTGCTAATACCTGATCACCAGCAAAGTTTGGATCGCTGTCGAGTGATGTTGCCCAAGCATTTGGTAAGATAGGAGTTACAGTGTCCTTGGCAAGAAATCTGCCACCCCGCATGACACGTTCTTGAGCGCGTACACTCGTATATGAGTGATAGAGCTGTCGGGCGCTTATTTCAAGATCTTCGTAGGATGGAAGGTTCTTCTTTGATGCCAAAGAACTGAAGTGTTGAAAAAGGTCGTCCGTTTTGTAAAAGAGCCTATACACATCATTATAATTGGACTTCAAAGAAGAAAGAAAAATAACTCACCTCCAACAATCAAGAATACGAGCATCTAAAACAAGAAACGCAAAGTCTCGGCTGTTGTAGAAATCAACTTTCTTGAGATTGGGAGGTTTTTTGTGTCCGATCTTTGCTGCGCTATGTGCAAGCCGCGATGGATCGTTAGTTAATGCGGGTCCCCAGTGCGATTCGAAGATTCGGCTGAGATTGGTCCATTCGGTATGCCACCATTCAAGCAGGGGCTGAACGATTCGCATGGATTGAAGGTCGCTTTCGTGGAACTGAAGGTACTCTTTCAGCTGAACCATCTTTTCGTATGTCAGTCCATCACCACCAATTGGGAAAAGGCGGTTCTTGAACGTATCGGAGGTTTGGCCAGTCTGTTCCAGAAAATCGAGTAGTGCCGCATTGAGATCTGTTGTGATTGATTCGTTGCAGCTGCTCGACGCCAATGGGTGTACCTTTGAGGGTTTTTCCTTCAGCGGTTGTTTCGAAACCCTAGTCCGGTACCGAACGGAAATTTCTGGCTCGAGAAATGAGAGGGATGGGATGTAATGAATGAGCGTACTAATCCATTGAAGGATACACGTTTCTCCAATATGGGAATTGTCGATTAGTTTGTGAAGCCCGTGGAGTGTGAGCGTCTTTCGAGAGTGCGTGGTTCGAAAGTCCTCTGCATTCTTGAGGTCGAAGGTGGAAATATCGATACCATCAAGCTCGATCTCGTAGTACGTGGCAGCGAGTCCGATGTTGAGCCTATTCTGACGGCCTATGGCAGTATCTCTTTGAACGAGGTAGTTCTGTACATTGTCGAGGCGTATTACACCGATTGTCGACGGGTCAAGTCCATGTGAGAGTGTCAGAGCTGCTTCACATTCTGAAAGCGCGTCCATAGAACGAATAACAGAGTTATAGGAAGGCATGTCACCTATGCGGCTACGATAGCGGAACAGATCAAAGGGCGCTTTGGATCCGAAGTAAACGAGAGCGGTTGCCAGTGGAAGGAGTTTGGCACGCGAGGAGCGGGAATAATTGATCGTACTGATAACATTAACAGCAACCTGAATAAAGAATAATTGTTAAGGAGGAAATGACTGGTCTATCAGTAGAAAAAACTTACTAGATGTGGAGGACGCTTAGTTCGCACAATTCTACTCCTATCGCGAGGACGGCGAGCTGCGAGTGTGTTGACAAGATTCCACAGGAGCAGTTGGTGCATCGTGATAATATCCTGGGCATGCTCAAACGTCAGCGCTCCAATGTCGCGCCATTCGATCTTTTTCTCGTGGTGACGTTTGTTCGATAGCGAGAGGTGAAGACCGCTCAATGTTGCAATTGCAGACTCCGCTTCCTTGACAAGTTTCTTGAGAACAGTCTGGACGGCGAAGGAAGTAAGAGCTGTGCGTACGGGCTTGAGGTCGCTGTAAGGTGTGTCTGTGGAGTACATGTTGGGGGAGTCTCGTTCAAGACGGCCGTATGGGTGCTTGTACCAGCACTCTAGAATTTTTGCTGGTGGATATTTGACGTTGCCATTGAAGAAATGTTGGAGGGTAGCTGTGATAGATTCGCGCGAAATGTTCCACTGGTTGAAACGAGAGTCATGGGCATCGAGCGTCGTCTGAGAGAAATCGAGGTCCGCGGTTGCCTGGGAAGCGTAGAAGAGCGCCTCGCTGAATGTCCAATCGAGTTCATGCTTGATAAAGCCGTAAAAAAGCTTAACCTTGTCAGAAATAGTAAGCGGTGTGATTTTTCCGCGTTTGCGGCGATCTGCCGGTGCTGGAGTATTTTCTTTACCCCATGCCTTTCGTTTAGACCCTGAGGTGTTCTTTGGTGTTGCCCGAGAGCTGTGATTGGAAGGTATTGGGGAGAAAGCAGCAGAATAATAGCCAGATACACCAGTACCAGGAGTATTCCAAGATGTAGAGTAGTTAGCCAAGGGAGTGTGTGTAGTAACTTTATAAGGAGTGTGTAGAGCATTAGTTTGTTGAGATTCCGACATGAGAAGTCTTAGTTTGCGCGTAGATTAAGCAGGGAATTATGTTTACAGCAAGCAGACGCGCAGACGCGTCGTGTATATTGGTCACATGGTACATCGTGGGAGTAAATAGCGTGGAAAAGTAGTTACGCCAGTATACACGGCGCGTTTGCAAGCAGACTCCAGATGGAAAGTTGATCGACTATCATCAACTGATTGATCGAATATCATCAATTGCTTTCCACTGGAGTCTGCCTACGGGAGACTACGCCGGCCCATATGTCTCGATTTGTGGTATGTCAGCGAGGTGGAGCATGTACATATATAGGAATAAGTATGGTTCTCCGCCCACAGGTAACACATCCAAAAGAACACGGGTCGATTCAGATGTTCGATGACAGCGGTATGTGGCAGATGTGTATAGAGACAGAAGTTTGGAGGAATCGGGCACAACGTGCTCGATGGACAGGTATCGACATCCCCCACACATCGAAGAACCGCCCGCGAGCAAGAAGAGGGCGAAGCAGCAGCAGCAGCACGCCGCCCTTCGCTGTCGATAACAAAGAAGAGCCGCATGCACGCCCGCACCGGCGCTCTGCAACGACATTGGCCACACACGAGTCCAAAGGAACGACTGGCCCCTTTGCCAGGCGTATTTAGTCTGCCCTCTATTTGAGCGCAGGTCCTAATCAGGAGGGCCCAACTTCACACTCAGACAAGCGCCTCATATAGGACATTCAAAGGTGGCTCGAATGATGGCATTGGACACCTGAATCCCATGCGAGGGCAGAGGCGCTGCGAGTGCCTATGTGCTTGGCCCCGCAAAATAGGGAACCCCCTGACGCTGAGGATGGACTTTACGAGCAAGTGGGACCGTTGCTGGAGCTCATGCGAGTGTTTTCGAAGAGGAGACTCAGAGCGGATTGCAATTTGATTGCAATCGATATCAGGATCCATCACATAATGACCTCGAGCGCTCGGACCTCCTTGTGTCCTTGGGCGGCCCGCTCAGGTTGCACCGCTCGACCTTGCATGGATCCGGGTTCGGGGTTGGCGTGTGTGGGGAGGCGTTGAGTTGTGGGCAGAGGTAGAGGTTGAATAGAGCGGGCCGGCCCTGGACACGAAGAGGTCCGAGCGCTAGAGGTCATCATGTGATGGATTCTGTATCGATGATCGGATGCCGCTCCTCCTCGCAAACCATCCCATTATTCTGCCCTCCGCCTCCAATGAACTCCAAGAACGATCTCACCCACTCCTAAAGTCCTTCTCATTGTTTGCGAGCTCCTATTCTCAGGGGCCAACCATATACGCACTTGCTGCGCCTCTGCCTCGCATCGGACTCAGGTGCCCAATGCACGCATTTGCGCCACCTTTGCATGTCCTCTATGAGGCGCTGAACCCTTCCTTGAGTGGCCCCTTTTGACTAGGACCTCCGCTCTGATATATGGTACACCCGGGTATGCCTGGCTGGGCCCCGTGGCTCGCGTGTGGCCGATGTCGTCCCAGACCGCCGGTGCGGGTGTTCACGCTGCTCTGTACCCGGAACGCGGACACGATGTTGTTTGTTCACGTCGTCATTCTATGCCTTCCTTGTGGATGGGCTGGCCAACACGAGATCGGTGTTGTATCATCCACGTTGATTTGTCGGCAGCGAAGTGCGGAGTATGTACTGCTGCTTTATTCGTCGTCTTCTTGATCGAGGACGGTTCTCTGAATCTGCCCCACTGTGCTTTGATTTCTCCAATTTTCGGTTTCTATACAACCGTATGCATACCTTTGTCATCGAGCGCCGGTCCATGCTCCTTATAATGTGTTACCTGTGCGGCGGCAAGTAATATTCCTACATATTTACATCCGCCACCCGCTGGTATAATGTGGCATATCAGTATGACCCGGCGAGTCCTTTGATAATTCAAGGTCTTGCTATACCTTTTCATATGTTGGATCGGCTGCGATCAATATACCTCTAGATTTTAGGTAAAGGTTACTGCCTTCCAAGAGTAATTGTACTGCCTTCCAAGAGTCATTGCTAGCTTCGCGCCCACAGGTCTTCGCAGCACGCACGTTGTACCTCAGAGAAAAACGAATGCATGTCCCCATGTCCAGTCTGCATTGCTAGTCCTTCTCCAACCAGTTACCCCCAACTTTCTACTGCTGCGTTGTTCATCGTCTTCCTGATCAAGGACGGTTCTTTGGATCTCGCACATTGTGCCCGATTCTTCCAATTTGCTGTCTCTATACACACATCCGCACACCGCTGTCATCGAACGTCGGCCCGTGTTCTTTTGGATGTGTTACCTGCGGAACGGCGAGCCACATCCCTATATATGTGCATGCGCCACCTTGCAGATATCCCACATATGGGACACATGGGCCGGCGTCTCCCATGATGATGCAAGGTTTCCTTGATCTTCGAGTATATTTGACCGCTGCGGTCTATATACTCTGGGTCAAGGTCAACATGTCCTTCCCTGCAACTCATCATGTAATGGACGTCTGATACCTATTCACGATCGGTTTGTTCTTGACGAAAGCGCCCCCTGGCCAGTTCCTCCCCCGGCTCTTGGCCGCGCGCATCACGCCGTCCCCCCAGCGCTGACTCGGAGGACACGTCAACTCCTACCCCATCGTCAGCGGGCGTCACTCCCCCCGTGCCATGCCCAGACGCACTCCCTGCGCCGCACATGGGATTCAGACTCAGGTGCATCTGCCCAATGCGGGCATTCAAGCCACCTGTGCATGTCCGGTATGTGGCGCTGAACTCGCGGAGGTCGTCGGCACGGGGCTTGGGCAGGCGCCACTTCCTCTCTGGCGCACGGTGGGCGCACGCGCGGGCGTCGGGGAAGAGCGCTGTCTGATCTTTGGTGTCGACGCCTGTGCGTACCCGATACCGGGCGTCGTCGACCGCTGGCTTTGATGCTGCAGTCTGATAGGGACGATGCGCGGAGGGCGTGTGTGTTCAGTCTGTGTTTGTGACCTTCGTTGTGGACGGGCTTGTCAGTTTTGTATAGACCGGCGTTTGGGTCCTTGAGGCTCCGCCCTGAGTATACCTGCTTTTACGGTAGATCTTCTTGATCGAAGACGTTCCCTTGATTTTTTTTTTCGTTACAGGAGGTATTGTATACCTGTCTATCAGACACGTTATTCCAGGTTATTCCAGTTTTCTATCTGTATTCATATAGAGACCAGCGTCATCGAGTGTATGTGCTCACTGGACTAGCATCGTGGCACCTACACCATTCATCCAACCTCTGAGTCTCATCATTTCGGCGCATGTCAATTTCACGCGTGATGTACCGATGTACGCACGCGCCGCAGCCGTTATGGTTTTCAAAATGCGGCCTCGCGTCAGGATGTACCAGATATGCGATCCGTCATGTAAAACCGTGCGACAAGCAGACATAATAAAACAATTGATACCTTACACCATCATCGATTCCAGAGTTCAGTTGCCCACTAGCAGAAACAATTATATTTAGTTCCGTCGTGCATACCGCACGGATATACAGCATCGTGCGACGTGCGAAAATCGAGAATCGAGACCTACCTACCTACCTGAAGCGTCTTCTCTATTACTAACCTCCGCGCCCTCCTCAAAATCACTTGGAGCCCAACGAGACCGAGGCGGATGGCGAGCGCATCGAGGGGCTGAGAGCCAGACAACGTGAGTAGGATACGGAATACAGGTGAATAGAGAACACACCACCTGGTATAGATAGATGCTCCACTCATGGCGGATGACGAAGGCCCACGCAGGACACAATTGTGCGCACAGACACTGACTGGCTGGACAGGAGATATCCGTCGGAGCGGCAGGACGAATAGATATCGATACTCACCACCACATCTGATGCGCGTCATACACAGCCTCGACGCACACACCCCGGTATCGCGCCCATCGCGCACGCGCGCCAGCCTCCATGGACGCCTCCGAGTACAAATGCAAAAACGGGGCCACCTTCGCCCACCTTCAACGGACCGGAGCACCCCTACCACCCGCCCTGATCCCTCGAGGTATCACCAGCATCGCCAACCCACGTCCACCCGCCCGAGCGTGGCGTGGACGACATTGTGTGCTTCCGATGGCGCCTCATGGATCCGCAGCCGCGAATGGAGCGGGTTCTGGCGCGTAGATGGGCGGTGGTTTACGGAAGATCGCGGGAGTGAGGGGGTCAGCCACGTAGAATTGAACAGGATCGCTTGCGTGCGGACCACAGGCGTAGTGTTCGTGCAGGGCATGATATTACTCGCAGTGCAGGTCCCTCGGGTCGAATAGGTACGGATGCGCTAAACATTCCGCCTCAGAAACCGGGATGAAGCAGCAACAGTAATCCGCATACATATCTACATACCGCCGAGCGAGCACTGCATATCCTCCCGGACGCGGCTCCTTCAAGCGATACGCCGGACACGCCCAAAAAGGCTGCCCAGTCAGCGCCCGATTGTCCTAGGAGAGGAGGACACGTCGGCGGCCGCACGACACGCACGGACAGCGGGGTGTCCACCTACACATCGTAGACAGGCAAGGAAGAAAAACTGCACAGCCGCGCGGGTGGAGATGGAGGTGCAGTGGAGATTGTGTGGTGTGCAGGGTGTAATGCTGGCGTGTACTTGTGGGCGAACCGTGCGTGCGTAGAGGTCAGAATGTTGCGAGTCCGCCCTGCGCGTTTGAATTTCCGTCAGACGCGAGCGAGGGCTTGGAAAAGCAGAGGAGGTGCAGGGATACGGTCCGCGGGACGGGGAGGGTAGTCTGGGTAGTGTTTGAGTTGATGTTGACGCGACGTTTGCAATACTTACACGCGAGGGAGTCACGAGGACGAGGTCCGAGCGCTGCAGTGGTCATGTGATGTCCTCAATCCTGGAGTTTGGATTCTGGAATCTGGATTCTGCACTTCACCGCTCTCCCACTCCATCCATTCGTTTCGTCATTTTGCAGGTTCGAGGAAGGTGTTATTTTTTGAATGCGCATAGGCTTCAATATGTACGTGGTCCTCGACCTTCCGATCTTTGTCGATCGCATATGAAGCCCATCCGCATAGTAGTAGATACACCTTTCTTGCCCGGAGGCAATCGAAATGACATCCATAGGACTGACGCATTTCCTTCCCGTGAGTTGAAACCTTGTTCTTCTCCTCCATCTCAGTCGTGCCCGATTCTCCCCCTCCAGTACTTAATCTCTGAGCACAGCTCTATCTACCCGTAATAAAGCCCATTCGGTCCAAGGTCTTGTATTCTCCGAGGTCCATGCCTGTACGGATGCTTGGCTTTTATGTATCTAGCATGGGCCTCTGAGGCTCATAAAGCTATCATAGAAGCCATGGATTCCTTCCAGAAAGGTGGTGGGCATCGGATACTACGTTTGTACCTCTGTCGATTGAGCCCCCCACCCCTCCCTTTCTGACGTGGTGCGCAATTCCGTATCGCACTTCAATGCTCCAAATCCTCCACCGCTCATGGGCGTTCCCGATGCGTGTGGGACGGCGCACACTTCGGCGTATCCATTAGCGGGCGGTACAGCTCCAGCCTCCTCATCAACCGTTTCTCTTGGTTCAGATAGAGCGGTTGATCACTGAGGGCCTTATCCATGATCGCACAGGATCCATGATCCACTCCATCCCCGCCGCGGCGGCCAGATCCCACCCATCGCGCGCCTCCATCCGCCTTCCTTCACCGTGGTCCGTCACCTACACTGCGGGCTCGGGATGCTCGTATCTAAATACGCAGGCGCGGCGGGCGAGCACCGTACTTTCCCTTTCCTGTGTACGCTTCCCGTACATGGGTGTACACTCTGCATGCGCTTGCTCATCGGCTTATATCATTTTTTGGCGACGCCGAGCCCGCAAGCCAAGGTGACCCCGGTGCGCGCCCGGTGCGCGTTCCGCGGCCCCCGTGCCGTCCCTCCCTCGTTAACTGATGTAGCGGATGCCATGGGAGGATTCCATCCGTCCCACGACCTCTGTTTTCTATCCCGTTTCTCTATCTATAATGGCGGCGCTCGGCGGCGGCGGCGGGCAGCTCCACGTCCAAGAGCGGTCGATGCGAGCGTGCACTTCGCCTGCGCAATGGAGTGGAGTGCACACCGTGCCGTGGTGTTGCTCTCGCCCCTTCTGCCCAGGCTAGCGTCGCGAACTGCGTCGCTGTAGACCCCTCTTGATGATAGGATGGCTGCTCTGATCAGGCAGAGATGGGCGGCTGAGTGTACGTATGTATGTATGTACTTGCAGGGCGGGATGTATGTATGTACTGCCCTTCGTTTTCCTCCATACTCTGCGTTAGCCTGTACGATTCGGTCTGACATAAACCTCGCTATCAAGACTGATTTCATTTTGACCATGTCGGGATGCGAAAGCGCGAATTTGGGGCCCAACACCTATGTTACTTCCGCAGCTGAATATAAAAATCATCCAAATTCGGGATCAGAATATCATGGGATGCTCAGTGCGGGTGAATTTAGTATCATCACGCAGGCCATTGGCGGCGTCCTGTAGCATCGGAGCTACATACCAAAGGTTCCGAGAGCGCTCGCCGTCATCAAGAGAAATTCAAGCAAGAGGCATCGAAATCAGCCACGTTTCGTGCCAAAGTGAGATCATACATCGACAGCGTCAACCGCGCGGACGAACACCACAGATAGAGTGTATTTTGAACATGACAAAAATGCGCACGTATACATTGTAGGTCGGGTCGAATTTGACAGCCACAAAAGCGTACATTCGACCCTCTCATATCGCAGCACCCTATCCGATCTCCCAACGCGGGAACCCAAAGAAGAAGAAAATCGATCAACTTTCATCCCTATCACACAACATGTATCAAAACGCATCACATCATCAACAACCATCCCATCCTCGAGCATCTCCTAAGTCCTTCCTCGGAACGACCTCGTAGCAAAATACCCTCCAGGCAGCCCAGCACGCGACGCCAGCGAGCACGACGGCTACACCGACGAGACAGAGCCCATAATCCGCGCGCCGGTCGCGGAAAGGAGATGGACTCAGGACCAGGTAGGTAGGAGCGCCGACGGTGTGGGATGCGCGACGCCGCGAGCGGCCAGCGGGATCACGTATACGAATGTCCGGGTGGGGTTTGGCGCTGCGGCAAGGTTATGCTACTGGTGCGGAGAGGAGGAGGATTGCATGGCGTTATAAGGTATGCGTAGGGCGTGCGACCTGAGGGACAGCGGCCTCTGTGGTACGCTGGACACTGGACACGTTGGATTCCTCGTGAGAAGTCGACAGGTAGCAGGGAGGATACGAATGGATACGTACCGGAGCATGACGCGTTATCGTATCCGCAAGCGCAGCCCTTCGCCCACGGGTACACGCAGAGCAGCGGTTTCCTGCAAGCGTCGACGCGCG
The DNA here is from genome assembly GCA_014925825.1 of Pholiota molesta. Classification (NCBI taxonomy): domain Eukaryota; kingdom Fungi; phylum Basidiomycota; class Agaricomycetes; order Agaricales; family Strophariaceae; genus Pholiota; species Pholiota molesta. The sequence goes on from JACGCK010000205.1 coordinate 15,282, forward strand.
ATTGATGCTGTACGACCCGCCTTATCCTCGGTGTCCGTGCTCCTATAATCCACCTCGATCTGGGCCACGCGACCCGTGCGCAGAAACGCGCCAACGATGGTCGCCCACTCTAGAATGCATCGCGTGCTGCTGCCTTCGACACCCTCGACTGGCGCCTCCACGTGGTCTTCGACACGAGCAGCTGGCCCAAGCCGTTCTTACATACGAACCACAGGATCGTGCCCTGGTAGGAGCACCGAGCGGCGAGGGTGGGCATGCGCGATCGTCCAGCGCCGGAATGATGTTCATCATGTAGGTCAGAAACGCAGCGTGTTCGTCGGGGTGGATCCTCGCGCGCCGGGTAATTTGTGGTCCTGGTGCGATGACGATTGGAGGGGCCTCACAAGGCGGATGAACACCACACACGTATATCATGCACAGGTGGTTATGCCACACCTTTCGCTCGAAAATCGCGACACGAAACCGCCAACCAAGGACAGCAAGAAAGGACGGGGTGGAGAGTTGTAACAGCGCGGGTTCTGCTGCGTGGCGAGCGAGGGCCTTGGGGGTTACAGATTCGGATTCACGGCGGTGGTCAGGGTTTGGGTGGGAGACTCAGAGGGCCGAAGTCTGCGAAGTGTGGAGGAGTCGTCCAGGCGGAAGGAAGGCGAGGGCGTCATAGGTACAAAGAGTGCGACGTGTTTACGTTGCGGATTAGAGGCGTTGGAGGTAGAATTGAGGTGGGTTCCATAAGTAGAAACATGACAAAGTCGGTATGCCTTTTGGGAACTACGGGGTGTGGAACTGCTTCTAGGAGTATGGAGTCTTGTTGAAATATAGACAGCTATAAACGAAATATCGTCAGCGTCAAGATTTGAAAGAATAACATTCGGATACATACCAAAGGTTCTTCATACTCCTTCTCTTTCCTAACAACCGCCTCAACGACAGCCTAAACCACCCTCCTCGCCTCGCGCAACCCCCAATCTTCAAACCAAATGAGATGCGACGGAGTCTAGGTGAACATGCTCGACCATGCGCGGGTCGTCGAATATGAGGTTCAAGGGATTGGTTTCGAGTGCTGGGTAGTCGACATCTGAGTTGGGAGAGTATGGTTGAACGTTGCAGTGAAGGTGTCCCCGGGCCGAGCCCTGAGACGAGGAGGTCCGAGCGCCGCTGGCGGCGATCAGATGGGTTATCCATCGATCCCGCCAAGTTTCCATTCCTCTGCAAACTCACTTGTTACTTGTCTTGTTCCGTACATTCTGCTCCCCAGTGCACTTCCTCTCTTCAAGAGAGTTGTTAACTCTCGAACGATCATAGGCTGCGATGTGGTCAGCGACTCTCTTTCGCCGACTGCCAAGTCTATGATAGCTTGGTATTTGATACGTAACTCTCTTCAACGAGAGAAATTGACGGGAGCCTACTTGATGTCAGTCCCTTTTGTCAATCCTTCCTGCGGGCCCCCTGTCCTTCTCATCGTTCAATTCTCCTTCTCGAATGAGCTCCGAGCGTTGCCTCACTCCAAATCATTTCAAGGCTCTCTACTCTCGGGGATTCATGCCTGTACGTATTGGCATCATCGCCGTGTATGGGACTCTGGGGCACAATGTGCGATCATTGAGATTATTACTTTGGAATACCCCATATCTGGCCAAACGCATTTCGTCCCCCTCTTGATTAGGACTGCCCATCTGATGTGGGGTGATCTAATGCATCGCAAACCTCCCATTCCTACGGAGCTTCATAGACTCTTCATGACTATCGGCCATCGTAGAGCCGTGGCCGTCAGTTTCATGGTCCAGTTCCCTACTTCGCCTGTTAGCCCGTGTTCTCACTCTGATTTTTTTGTCCATTTCCCTTTCCGCTCCTTTTTGTATGCGAGTTAACGGACGTACAAGGGCGTCCAACATTTTCTCATCCGTCCGCTTCCTGTTCTGTTGTCAGTGGTATTGGTTTTATGTTCAAGAGGGATCGCCACTCGCGCAACCGATGCAACCGATGTTTTGTCCGTCTGCAGCAGAGGGGTCCAGAACGACACGCCGTGTCGGTCTTTCGACTCGTCTGCAGGCCGGCGGTCATATGTTGTTCAAGAAAAAGCGATCGCTCTGATTAACGCCCGTGTCCTACTCTGCTCGTGCCATCCTTCCCCATTTTCCCGCCTTTGCAGGTGTACTTCAACGGGAGGTGCAAGGGCACACCTGCTCATCCACTTCCTGCGCCGCTGTCAGTGGTGGTAGTTCCATGTTTACGAGGGGTCGCCGCTCGCGCGCTGATGTTCTGTCCGTCTGCAGCAGAGGGGTCCAGAATGACACCGTGTTGGTCTGTTGACTCTTGTGCTGGTCGCCGGTCATAAAGCGAGGCTGAAGCCGTAGTGTCGGCCCCTCTTAAGTAACTGAGGACGATGAATCTGATTGAACACTTGCGCATCCTTTTTCCCTTGTTTTGTTTTATTTTCTCAGTTATGATCAGAAAGATGTAGGCGAAAGTAAATAGGCCAAAATTTGTATCATATTCACATCTCAAGCACTCGGCGCAGGAATCTATGTGTTCGAAAGCTGGATTTATAGCGTCAAGCAGGACAAAACGCGAACGTATGCATTGTAGGTAGATCGGATTGAACTTATTAGCGCCACAAGAATGTATGTACATTCGACCACTCTCCTATCGCAGCACTCCATTCCATCGTCTAATGCGCGAACTTGAAGAGAGAGAAAAACATTGATCAACTTGCAGTTCTATCACGCAGCAAAGATCAAAACGCACCATCCTCCCGCACCACCTCCTTCCTCAGATCGAGCCCATACCCAAACACCCGCGGCAGAACCACCCGCCGCGCAGCCCAGTGCGCGACGCCAGCGATGATGATCTCTACTTCTACTTATACCGACCAGACAATCGGAGTATGTACCGTCAGCGATTCTTTGTTTTCTTGGGCGAGGCAACTTTGGAAAATTGCGATGTAGCAGCGGTCTTCAAGCTTACGCGGTTGATCGACTTTATCATCACTGACAGTGATCAGCCGCATTTCGGCGTCTGCCTATTGCATGGTTGGATACATACTTAGCTGTGTGCGAAACGTTTCCGACGGTCGGCGCATGCGCGGGAGCTTTATGAGTAACAGTCCATATTACCTGTCGTTACAAGGCATCTGTCGGGCACCGGGGATCGAATCTCGTTCAAACCTAGAGGTGTTTCTACATGAGTCTCCGTGATTCAATGTGAGACCTCTATAGATTGCGTACGCGATAGACAGACTCGAGAGCGAAGAAGCCGTTGTGGGCGTCTGGCTCATCTCGACCAATATAGTAAAGGGCTTAAAATAGTCTGACTTCATCTGTACATCCTCACTTGTTGCAACATGGATTTCAGACGTAAGTTTGAGAACCGACGACTCTGTTGCATTCTGTTGCAATATATTAAACAAGTATGTAAAAGCGCGCACATTCTAAATTACGCGTGGGGGAAAACAAGATGGCTATCGAAACGCAAACCATCCACGCTCAAACGTAAGTATATCATTCTCTGTGTTCACGAACACAGTGGGTAATAGAAATCGACTATGTAGATTACTTACAATCAATAAAACTAATGACCATTCCAGCTACAAGTACACGGATGCGACATCGACATTGTCATCACCTGAAAATCGCCAGCCTCGTCGTTTCGACTCTATGTTTTCAAGGTGACACGAATCTCGCGAAATGCAGCTAGAGTCCATAGCCTCGAGAAGTGTGATTCCCGCCAGAATACTGGTCAGAACACGGGCATACCGAGACCGCTCATCGCTAAAAATAAACTATCTTTATCATTGGCCAGGAGCCACGGCGCCGACCTACTAAATTACAGGTAACTTCTTTTTGGTATGCCGAAGTGCAATACTGAGGTATAAAAGACGATAAAGTTCTGAGCAATCCCCAGTTCCATTCAATCCCTCGCTTTCATTTACACTTAATCGACATGGGTTTCTTCGCATTATCATCGTTCATTGCCATCGCGGTAGCAGGAGCTCGTGCAGCAATCCCGGCGTATGTTAACATACTCTCTACATCGCTGTCATATTTTTCTAACGACGTTTTCCCTCTTTCAGTGCAGGCGAATTTGTCCAACTCCAGCCTACAACTAGCGGCTCTTTCCCCCGCACACCCTGCATCACCGTCTTCGCCGCAGCCAACGGCTCCGCCGTCGTCATCAACGACTGCAGTGCGTCCACTCAACAGCGTGGGTGGAATGTCGTCGGGGGCGGCGGAACGCCCACGCAGATCCAGATCTTCAACACGTTCTGCTTGGAGGTGACGGGGGATGTGAACCAGGCGGGCACGAAAGTTGAGATCAACTCCTGTGTCGCTGCAGACGCCAATCAGTCGTGGCAATGGAACGCGGATGGAACGGTCCAATGGGCGGGACCGACAAGTGCCTCGATCTGACCAACGGTGATTTGGACAATGGCAATCAGGTTAGTTCGTCTTTTTTGTTGACGCGCTATTCGCGTGCTGATTTGTGTGCGACTGGAAGTTGCAAATCGCGACATGTGTAGCTGGAGATCAAAATCAACAGTGGACGTCGAATACCCTGGCCAAGTAAGTCGCGCATAAGCTATTGTAGAATTCGAATCTAACGAGCGCACGTTAGTCCCGCCAACGAGGTTGTTCTCGGTAGCGACAGTAAGTCGATGCACTCAAAATATCCATTACATTCTTATTGATTTCGATATCCTATAATTCTAATCACAGCCTCCCTCTGCATGGGCGCCAACTCATCCACGAACGGCGCACCGGTCTTCATCACCCCCTGCAGCGACACCACTTCGCGCAAGGTCTGGACGCTGCCCCAGATCGGCCACGGCAACAGCGGCACCTACCGCCTCGCCTTCGGCCCCGACGGCACCGCGCCCGTCAAGTGCCTCACCGTCGCGGGCGGCGTCGCTGCCCCGGGCACGAAGCTCGAGCTCTCGGACTGCGTCGCGGGCGATGAGAGCCAGTTCTTCATCCCCACAGGCACCATTCGCTGGGAAGGAACTGGTTTGGCGCACCCGCTGTGCGTTGACCTGACGGACGGAATTACGAACGCGGGAAATCAGGTAAGTCGACAAGCTGGACTTCGTTGATGACCTTTGCTGACTATGCTTTTGTAGCTTCAAATCTCAAACTGCACTGGCGATAGCAACCAGATCTGGCAAGACGTTGCTCCTCCTCAGACAGCCATCTGACCACTGGAGCACTCGGGTCCGTGCGAGGAAGGTCAAAAGGAACACTTACAGTACACAACCTTTAATACTATTCGCGAGTGTGCACTATTAAGCACCTTCATAAAGTTGATATAGCCGCATTCAATTCGCAATATACGTAACTTTGACTATTTGCATTCAACCTCCTGCCCTACCTTGGCCTGCATATCCGCGCCGCGAATGGAAGCTGAAATTAGGCGCCAGATTCAGCCACGTGGCGACGACTTGGCGCTCATGGTACACCGAGTCTGAATAGGTATATGTTTTGCTGCTATTCTGAACAGCGATAAGTGCACATCGTCCATCTCGAAGGCGAGGTTGCTGTTGATCGAGGAGGCCGTTAAAGCTTTTAGAAATTGTAGGGAAAACGAATGTATCGTCGTTAAGACGGCGACGTTGCGTTGACGAGGCTTGTCGGAGCTGGAGATGGGCCCATTCGCCTGATGTTCAAGCCAGTGATCATCCTTGCCCACATCGTACGCGTACTCGTCATCGCTTTGTGTCCAACGAAGGCGCGATCACGGTCGAAGCGGTGGTGGTGAACTTGTGGCATTCCAAGCCGTAAGTTCTCAATATTGTACCGACTCTTCCGCCTCAGAATTTCGACCAAAAAACCTTAAGGCGATGTTGGTTGTGTTACCTGCGCCGTCATTGGGCAAAAACAGATATGATCTAGGTGAGATTCATTGGTTCGGGAAGGGCGCTACGTAGCCATCAAGAGTGACATGGACGCGAGACGCGGCGAGAGGAAGCCAGTGAAATTCTGGTTATGAGTAAGAAAGCATGGGGATATCCGGGCTGGTGGATAACTACGGCGGAACAGATGTTGATAATGAGGAAATCAGTTCGGAGATTTTACCAGTCATCTTGAAAGATGAAGTGGATGCCTCGTCCACCCCTCCCACACCACGGGCCCCAGTATCCTCCCATCCATGATCCCAATACTGAACGCGTGCCATCCCTCATTCGCCAAACAGCCGAATACGCGCGGATGCATCTTCCTGCCCGCCCATTCCTGCTGTTCTCCATCGCCCACTTGATATTCGAATCCGAATTCTACGTGCCCATCTTCGACCGTGCGAGGGTGAAATTATATCTTGTTCATGATATGCGGGCTGATACACGGATATTCGTCCGCGTCGTGAGGTCTTTGACACGTCTCGAGTCCTGTCGAATGACGTCGCGCCGTGGCGTATAGGCTACCCTGCCCACGTTCGTCGAGTCGTATGCATTGGCATCTGTATTGAGAGAACGCTGCTATCCTGGTAGTGCGAAGACGTGGTGTGAAGATGAATACGCCGGCCGCACGATCAATGTTGTGTTAGACTGGTGGGCGCGTAGTCACGGTAGTGTCAAGGTTGCACCAGGTTGCACGATGGATCGAGGTCGGTCTGAGGTAGAAAGTATCAGCAATGTAAGTATGTTACAATAAACTGGTGCTATATAAGCTTACGAAGTGGTTGATTGGCATCTAGGAGGACGCCGGGCGCACAAGGAAGAGTCGATACTAACATTTCCTGACAGCAGAGAGGTGAATGAAAGACGGATGAGCAATTAAAGCGTGTCATGTCCAAGTCATGTCACATTGTGACACCGCGCAGACACACGCGTTGAACACGCCGCCTCTGTCGCTCGCCACCAGCAGCCCCTTGTTTGAACTCACTTTCTTGTTTCTTTCAACTCGTTTCTGACATGGCGCCACCGATCTTGGGTCCAATTACCAGGGTTCCCTACGACATCCTCACGGAAATCTTTGTTCATTGCCTTTCACAACATCGTCTCAAACATCGCCAGCCAAACACAACCATCGCACCGATACTCCTATGCCACATCTGCTCAACTTGGAGAACGATCGCATTGGCGATCCCGACGCTCTGGTCGCACTTGCATTATTGCTTGACAGTTGGTGCGGAGCGCAACAATTTCGAGGATGGCGATTGGATTGTCCGCAAAAATCAATACGCATTTCTAATGTGGTGGAGGAACAACCAGGGCTCAATCGCCCCATTTCTGTGCCTCGATCTGGACTGGAAGGATCGATACGAGTCTGACTCGGATACTGACAGTTCTGAACCAAAGCTCGACGCAGAATCAGAACTTAAGTTGGACGGCGCTGGAATGATCTCTCTTTTCAAATACATATCCTCTGCTCAACATATAGAAACCAACGAGCTTTATTGGCTTATGATCGGGGAGTGGGTTGGTAAACTTGGATATTCTATCAGATATCCTGTTCCTCGTACACTGATTCAATCAGAATGGACCGGATATTTCGATGATTTCTATCAGGACCAGCTAGCACTCGTTCCGAATCGTAGTCCCTCGGCGCTGCGCCATCTGTACTGTAGTGGACAAATCCACCTAAACTTAGACTCCTTGGATATCCCGAAGCATTGGTCATCATTGACTCACGTCGCCCTCTTGGTATTGTCGATGTCGCTCCCCTACTGGCACACTCTTATCCGTGCAGTTCCACAGTTGCAACTGGGACACTTTCAGATCAGTACGTTGCAAATCGATGACGAATATACTCAGCCCACCCCATGCACCCTTGCCCAGCTCTCCACATTCTCTATCGCCATTCGTCGAATGCATGCTATTCCAGAACTCGAATTTTCATTCGGCATGATCTTCGCCGCCCTTCATCTACCCGCTCTACGTGATCTGTCGCTATCCTCTAAAGAAGCATGGTACGACCACCGCGCGCTAAGCCATATATCCAGTGCGCTCGATGCTGCGCCAGCCATCACAACCCTCACCTTGGGACCGTCTTTCCTCGCTTTGGATTACGATGAAGAATATTTAACACGGACGCTCCCTCTGATCAAAGATATCGAGCCCTTATGGAGTCGTGCACCTTATTTGGTGCATTTGCGGTTAATGGCGGTAAGCAGTTTTGGCAGCAGATTTCAAGAGATCAGAAAACAACGCCGAGATACTCTTGTCCGCAACCTTTTCCATCATGACAACCATTGGTTGTGTCTGCATGATGCTGCGTGTCCCATCCGAGCCCTTACTATCATCGACGACAGCAGACAAGCAGAACATTCTGAGGTTGATTCAAACTCTGAGGATGACTATCAGGACCGGGACCGTATCGCGGATTACACAAGGTCGTGCATTCGGGAACACGCTGAAAGATCACCGAATATTAAGACGGTCTTCGACTTCATTTTCGAGACGCAGGATCAGGTCATCGCAGGCGCCTGGAACGAATGGGGTCCGAATTTGTAATGAGTGTGCGAATTGTTGAGGGTACGTCGTCGTTATTGGTGTACAAGTTGCGAGCGTTAATCAGTCCATTTAATAGATTACCCACATCGAACCGAATACGCAACCTTTTGGGCTAACCCGTTTTTTTCTTCTGTTTTTCTAGCCATTGCACCGCCGTGTCCATCCGCCGCCATTCTTACTTCCTCGTCATCCTTATATTTGTTCCCGAATTCCAGGCTCCGGTAATTAGCCAATTTCGATGGAGCAAATGAATATTGTCGAACTAGACCTATACGTACCTGCACCATGTTACATGTAGTCATCAAGAATGTCATGGTTTCGAAGACTTCGAAGGAAGCCAGCGAGATTCAATTTCGTCTAGTTGCGTACTTATGGATCTGTGAGCGTAGAAAATAAATAAAACAGATGTTCGTCATGACTCATGAGTAGATTGTATGAATTTCGTTGGAATTTTGAGAATCGGTTATAGGAGATTGTGCCAGTCACGGGATGTTGATGGCGTTCGTCTTCGACCATGCTTGACTTCAACCACAACCACCACAATGACTTGGAACGCCACCATCCTCTTTCGTCTTTCCATGCTTCGATACCCATTTTGCACGCATGTCCTGTAAAGGGCCTCCTGCACAACAGAAACATGCACATCGCTTACAGATAGGCCATTCGGTACGTAGTTCATCCGCCAAATTTCAGCATATCGCTCATTTTCTTCTCGATACCTAGCATCAGTCTTGTGGATTTGGTGTCGACTACCGCCCGATGCCGAAGATGATGTATTCTTCTGCCTCATCTATGCCTCCCCACACGCGCCAATTCTGAGCCAGAATGCATGACCACCCAATCACACGCGGGTGCACCTCTCCGCCAGCCACTCTCTGCTGTTCCCCACGGGCCTCCCGTGTTCAGATCTGGATTCTGTGTGGCCGTCTTGACATTGTGGGCGCGTAATTCTCGCGTGTTTGTGAAATGGATATGTAAGCCGATATATGTACGTTCGTGTGCGCTGTGCGATTGTTAACGTATCTTCTGTAGGACGTGGAACTTGAAAACGACGTGACGGAGCTGACCGCTTCGATGTGTGGGATCGCTCAGAAACGGAGCTGGATTAGGGGATATGTGCTGTGCTCAGTGGTGTGTGTTCGTGTTCCTGGTGCTAAGTGTCCAACGGCTCTAACGTTCCCCAATGGCAGTCCTATTCCCCGCACGTCAACGTCATCTTCAACCTCCATGCGCTCCCCCACAATCAACACACACATCCAGATGCACTGCACAACCACACACACCCCCAAACTCACTACACGCGAACGAGACACCCTCCTCTTCTGCTCTTCTGTGGTCCACCCTCCGCGCCAATCCCGAACCCGAATGCATAGCGCTTCTCATCGATCATCAGCGGCCGAATAGGCGCCTCTGCGCCTACCTTTTTCTGTTTCTCTCCGCTGCCATCTCTACATCCAGCTCTGAGTTCTGCCTCGCTACCCGACTCTTCGACCGTGCAGGCGCAATTCGCGCCCGTTTATGATATGTAGGTTGCGATTCGAATGTTCGTGTGCGCTGTGCGATCGTTGACGTATCTTTTGTAGGACGTGGACCTTGGCCGCTCCTGGTAGTGGTATGGAATGCACCCTCATGTATGGGATAGCTCCGATGGTAAGGATGCAGGCCTGTCGACGTTAAGCTTTTCTAACGATGATTTTTTCTTACAGATCACCGCACTATCGACAGCCGCAGATTATATTGCACGACTTCCTCCACTCTGCGCTCACGCGGATGTCTTGCGACGATCAGTTGGTGACGAATAGGCGGGCATGCGGACGTGTGTTGGATGAGGTCGTGTGTTGGATGAGCCGATGCGGGCTGTTGATATACTCAGACGGGTGGCGGGCGCAGGCGAAATCGGCGCGGTGATGGGATCTAGCAGGTGTGTATGTCATCCGCCACCCTTTGACACGTACCACCTTCCTTCACTCCAGCCTCTTTTACCTCCGTCACCACATTGTATCTCCGTAGGATGGCTATCTAGGATCCCCTGCGGCGGAGTATGGTGCGCGTCACGCCATGAGTGGCATCCCCGGCGCTGAGCGCCGGCTTGCACGGCAGTGGCCCACCCGCGCCCTGTCTAAATACTATAAATACGGCGACTAGCGACGTAGATATCCCCACACCCCATTCCAATGACCACCACTCCGCTACCGGTACCGCTACATCGCCAGTCAACGCCACCGAGCACCGTTCCACCGTCACCGCCATTATAATCACCCTCTATCCTCACTGCTTCCTGCGCATTCAGACGACGCCTACTGGCATGTTGCTGCTACTACGCCCACTCACAGATTCCGCATCCGAGTCGCGCTTGCGTCACACACGCGCAGCTACCAGGCCCAGGCACCACGCGACGCCGATGCAAGGACGCGCCAACGCCTCGATGGCGCGGTGAAACGGGGCCCTGTCCACCAATGTAGATCGTCGCCCGTGGCTTGCGCCGTGTTTCTGCATGTGGGGGCGTGCGGCGCGGGTGGTGATGCCCGTGGAGCTCTTGGAGAGCGGGAGATGGGCTGGGAGTGGGTGAGGGTGAGGGTGTGTTCCCAATGCCTTCCTTCCACCGGTTTGCGCCCAGGATGCATTGGGGGCTGTGGCGTCGACTTGGGTGGTTTGAGTTTGTTGTTTTTTGTTTCGAGAATACTTTTTTCTGGTTTATGGTTTTTTTTTTTTGAGTTATTTGGGTGTGTGTAACGGGGCGAACGGAGGTAGGCCCTCTTCCAGTTGCGCGCATGTACAGAGAGGTCGTTCCGAGGGCGGAAAATATCAGCAATGTAGGATATCTGGCGCTATAGAAGCTTACCTAGTGGTGGATTCGACGTGTATAAGGATGGTGGACCGTTGTAGTGCAAGGAAGAGTCGATACTGAGATTGGAAATACTCTTGAAATAAAAAAATGGAAGACAATGACAACTATAGAAGGGGGGAGGATGACGGACTAGATCAGTGATAGGGACTGCTGAGATCAGATAAGATAAGAAATCGTACAACCACCGTTTCTGCAACAATTCTGTTACACCTTGAACACGCCTTGAACACGCCACGCTCACCACCAACACTATTTCTTCTTCTTTAGACTCGTTTCTGACATGGCACCACCGATTCCTGGTCCAATTACCAGGGTTCCCTACGACATCCTCACGGAAATATTTGTCCATTGCCTCCCAGAACACCGTCTCAAGCATTGCCAGCCAGACACAACCATCGCACCGATACTCCTATGCCACATCTGCTCAACTTGGAGAGCAGTAGCATTGGCGACCGCAACTCTCTGGTCGCACTTATCTTGTTGTTTAACAGTTGCTGCAGAGCTCAACAAATTCGATGAATGCAACTGGATTCTCCGCAAGAATGAATACGCATTTCTTCTGTGGTGGAAGAATAATCAACGCTCGATGGCCCCATCTCTATGCCTCGATCTGGACTGGAAGTACCGATATCATTCGGAAACTGACATTATTGAACCAAGACTCGATTCAGAACTCGCGTTGGATCAAGTTGAAATGATCTCCCTTATCGAATATATATCCTCTGCGAAATACCTAGAGACCAGTGAGCTTTATTGGTTTATAGTTGGCATCCAAATTCAACGCGGATATCCGATCGTATATCCTATCCCACATACACTGGTTCAATCAGATTGGCTCAAATTTTTTGTTAATTTTTATGTGGACCAGGCTGTGCTCGTTCCGAATCATAGGCCCTCGCCACTGCGCCATTTATATCTCAATGGCGAAATCCACCTCTACATTGACACCTTTGGTATCCCGACACATTGGTCATCATTGACTCACCTCGCATTATTGGTGTCGGAGATGTCGCTCGGTTACTGGTGTTCTCTTATCCGCACGGTTCCACAGTTACAATTGGGACACTTCCAGATCGATGTGTTCAACGATAACGATTATAATGAGCCTACCCCGTGTACCCTCGCACAGCTCTCCACACTCTCTATTAGCATCGATATAACGTATGATAATTCAGCACTCGAATTCCCATTAGGCATGCTCTTTGCCGCCCTCCATCTACCCGCCTTACACGATCTATCGCTATCCTCTGGTGAAGCATGGTACGACCACCGTGCCCTAGACCATATCTACCCCGTGCTTGATTCGGCGCCAGCCATTGCAACCCTTACCTTGGGGCCGTCTTTGCTCTCCTTGCAAAACGATGAAGATTATCGCAAGCACACGCTCCCGCTGATCAAAGATGCAGAGCCCGTATGGAGGCGTGCTCCTCACCTGGCGCATCTGCGCCTGGTGGCAATGGGCACTTTTGGGCGATTCCAAAGGCACGCCGAGGGACACCGAGATGTGCTTGTCCGCAACCTGTTCCATCGCGACAGCCGCTGGTTGGATCTCAACGACGCTGCGTGCCCCATCCGGGGCGTTACTATCATCGACAGGCAGCCGTCGCATCCGCAGGCGAACGATATCGCGGATTACACAAGAGCGCGCATCCGGGAATACGCTGGTCGGTCACCCGATGTCAAGGCGGTGTTCGATGTTATCTTCGAGACAGCAGATCAGGCCATCGCAGGCGCGTGGAACGAATGGGGTCCGAATTTGACTGTCGAGGGTAAGTCATTATTGATGTACAGGTTATGAGCGTTAATCGATGTTCAGTCGATCCAATAGATGACCCTCTCTGATTCGAATAGGCAGCCTTTTGATCTAGCGAGCCCGAACCTGTTTCTTTCTTCCGTTTCCCTTGCCTCGAGTTCTCGACATTGCACCGCCGGGTCTTTCCGGTCATGAATAGATGGTTTGATTCCTGCAGATGATCGTAGATACATTTAATGGTCAATGTTATGATATTATGTGTGGACACGAAACAAATGCTCTGTTTAAGCGCGTCCGAGTCGCTTTGCCCTGCCTTTTCTCTGAATCTCTTTGTGTTCGCTGCCCCCATGTGCCGCAATTACCACCACTTAATGGCAGCTACAGCAGTCGCTTTTGTCACACAAAGCGACGAGAGAACTTTGTTCATCCGTGCCAAATCCATACATATATCTACTCTTCCTTGCACTACCGTTGTCCTCACACATGTCGACCCGCCACTCGCCGCTCGGTACACACCCTCGATGGCGCGCTGCGTTTAGATCGCGGCGCAATGGCGGTCGTGGTGTCTTGTTGATTCCACAAGGGAGGGAGGAGAGGGTGTTGCGAAGCGAGACGGGGGTACGGGGGTATTAAGTAACGATATTTTTTTTTTTTGCAAAAGCCTTGATCCATTTAGTTCTAACTTCTCGATGTTATACGCTCTTTGAAGACGCGGCGCGAGGTGTCGAGCCGGGGTCTGGAGCCTTGGTAGGAGACGGGTGCGTCCGCCCGATTGGAATGACCAAGACGTAATTTTGAATACTTGAAAATATTTGTTGGTTCGATTTACAGTGATGAATGAAAGGCATGGATGTGAAGCTCGCATTGATTCTGGAAGACAGTACCCTTTACCTAGAATCTAGAAATATATTGATTGCAGCCGATCCAACATAACCAAAGGTATAGCAAGACCTTGAATCATCAAAGGACTCGCCGGGTCATATAAGCCACTCCTGAAATACCAGCGGGTGGCGGATGCAAATCTATAGAAATATTACTCGCCACCTCACAGGTAACACATTAAGAGGAATATGGTCCGGCGCTCGATGACAGCAGTATGCATATGCTTGTATATAGAGAGAAAATTGTGAACGAAGCAGCAGTACTCGAACTTCGCTTTCGACAAATCAACGTGAACGATGCAACACCGATCTCGTGTTGGCCAGCTCGTTCACACCGAAGGCATAAAATGGCGCTGTGAGCAAACAACATCGTCGCCGCGTTCCGGGTACAAAGCCGCGTGCACGCCCGCACTGGCGCTCTGCGACGACATCGGCCCCACATGAGGCATGGCGCCCTGTCAGGCATACCCGGGTCTACCCTATATCAGAGCGGAGGTCCTAATCAGGAGGGGCCAACGAGATAACGAACGACATTAGCGCCTCACATAGGACAATTCAGGGTAGCGCGAATGCTTGCGTTGGGCACCCTGAATCCTATCATGCGAGAGGCGCAGCGCGTGCGTATGTACTTGGTCCCAGAGAATAGGAGCCCCCTGACGCTGGGGATGTACTTTACGGGCAGGCGAGACGGTTCTTGGAGTTCATTGGGGATGGAAAGCAGAATACTGGGAGGGTTTGCGAGGAGGAGAGCTGGCAGAGCGGCGTTCATCATCTCATTGATACAGAATCCATCACATGATCATGATGATGGCCTCTAGCGTCGGACCTCCTCGTGTCCAGGGCCGGCCCGCTCAGGTTGCAACTCAACCTCTCCCATACTCTGTGCCCCCTAAACGTTAAACCCTGCCTCATCTGCGCCTCCCCACACGCGCCAACTACGAACCCGAATCCATGAAACCCCCGTTACACGCGGACGCACCCCTCCGCCTGCCACTCTCTGCTGTTCTCCGTCGCCCTCCTTATGTTCAAATCTGCGTTCTGCGTGGCCGTCTTCATCTCGCAGGCGCGTAATTCTCGCCTGTTTGTGATATGGATGCGTAAGCCGATATCTGTACATTCGTGTGCGCTGTGCGATTGTTGACGTATCTTCTGTAGGACGTGGAACTTGAAAACGACGTGACAGAGCTGACCGCTTCGAAGTGTTGGAGCGCTCAGAAACGGAGCTGGCTCAGGGGATACGTACTGCGCTCAGCGGTATGTATTCGTGTTCCTGGTGCCCAAGTGTCCAACGACTCTGACGTTCCCAAAAGGCAGTCCTATTCCCCGCATGTCAACGTCGTCTTCAATTTCCGTGCCCTCCCCCACATCCAACCCACACACCCAGATGCGCAGCACAACCCACATACAACCCAAATGCACTACACGCGAACGCGAAGCCCTCCTCTTCTGCTCTTCCGTGCTACCGCCCGCGCCAATCCCGAACCCGAATCCATGGCGCTTCTCATCGATCATCAGCGGCCGAATCCCCGCGGATGGGCCTGTGCGCCTGCCTGTTCCTGTTGCTCTCCGCTGTCATCTCTATATTTGGCTCTGATGCTCTGCATCGCTACCCGAGTCTTTCGACGTGATATGTAAGTTGACATTCGGATGGGCGTGTGCGCGGTGCGATCGTTAACGCGTCTTCTGTAGGACGTGGGCCTTGGCCGCTCCTGGTAGCGGTATGGAAGGCGTCCTCATGGGTGGGTTAGCTTCGATGGTAAGGATGAAGGCCACGTATCGACGCTGTGCTTTTCTAACGATGGTTCTTTCTTACAGATCACCGCACTATCGACAGCCGCAGATTATATTGCACGACTTCCTCCACTCTGCGCTCACGCGGATGTCTTGCGACGATCAGTTGGTGACGAATAGGCGGGCATGCGGACGTGTGTTGGATGAGCTCGTGTGTTGGATGAGCCGATGCGGGCTGTTGATATACTCGGACGGGTGGCGGGCGCAGGCGAAATCGGCGCGGTGATGGGATCTAGCAGGTGTGTATGTCATCCGCCACCCTACTCGACCCTCGCAATTGACACGTACCACCTTCCTTCACTCCAGCCTCTTTTACCTCCGTCACCACATTGTATCTCCGTACGATGGCTATCTAGGATCCCCTGCGGCGGAGTATGGTGCGCGCCTCGGAATGAATGGCGTCCCCGGCGCTGAGCGCCTGTGAGTGAAGTCTCTCTGCGCCTCGCAGATTCCTGAGCGGGCAAGGCTACATGTGCATGGCACGTATGTGTGTGTGTGCGTCCGTCGCCCGTCACCTGCTGCTGCTGCTGCTGCCACCTCCAACTATGATTCTGAATGATCGCATGTCGTACTGGATATGGATACGGTGCGTCGGCGCTGACGGTGTGGAAGCACGATAATGTCGAGCGTTCTCGACGCTAGCATGACGTGTCCCATGTCTCAACCGATATCGTCGTTTTCGTTTGCATGTGTATCGAGGTTCGAATTTATTACATGCTTTACATGACGTCGAGAATAATTGCATTTGGTGCACTGAAGTGGAATTGAGAACGTTTACTTACGTTCTTCGTGGGGTTCAGAGCCGGCTGGCTCGTTGACATCGGGATCCGAGAAGCAATACCGGTGGAAGAATGGAGTCTCGGCACACGTGGGTAGCGAACACAAAGATTGACTTGAGGTTCACGGGGGGCTATGTACTAGTAGTTACGGTTTATGTAGGTCTACGAGTGAATATTCTTGTAACAATAAAAAATAGGAAAATAATGATAAACATAGGAGGAAGGATAACTGGATCAGTGATAGGGAATGCCGAGATCAGATAAGATAAGAAATCGCACAACCGCCATTTCTGCAACAATTCTTCACACCTTGAACACGCCTTGAACACACCACGCTCGCCACCACCACTCTTTCTTCTTCTTTCGACTCATTTCTGACATGGCATCACCGATTCCGGGTCCAATCACCAAGGTTCCTCATGACATCCTCACGGAAATATTTGTCCATTGCCTCCCAGAACACCGTCTCAAGCATCGTCAGCCAGACACAACCATCGCACCTATGCTCCTATGCCACATCTGCTCGAGTTGGAGAGCAGTAGCATTGGCGACCGCAGCGCTTTGGTCGCACTTATCTTGTCGTTTAACAGTTGCTGCAGAGCGCAACAGATTCGAGGATGGCGACTGGATTGTCCGCAAGAATCAATACGCGTTTCTTCTGTGGTGGAAGACCAACCAGCGCTCGATGGTCCCATCTCTATGCCTCGATCTGAACTGGAATTTTCGACGTCACCCAATTCTCGATTCAGAATTCGAGTTGGACCGTGCTGGAATGATCTCTCTTTTCGATTACATATCCTCCTCGCAATATATAGAAACGGACCAGCTTTATTGGGTCTTCATTGGGAACCGAATTCGATGTGGATATCCGATCGTATACCCTGTCCCACATACACTGGTTCAATCACATTGGCTCGAATGTGCACATTTTGATTCTTTTTATCAGGACCAGGTTACACTCGTTCCGAATCATAGTCCCTCAGCACTGCGCCATCTGTATCTCAATGGCGAAATCCACCTACACCATTTCGATATCCCGAATCATTGGTCATCATTGACCCACATCGCCCTCTTGGTGTCGGAGATGTCGCTCGCTTACTGGTACTCTCTCATCCGCGCGGTTCCACAGTTACAATTGGGATGCTTTCGAATCAAAGTGCTCGATGACGACGAATATGATGAGCCTACCCCATGTACCCTCGGAGAGCTCTCCACACTCTTTATCACCGTTGATCAAATGAATGATAACTCAGAACTCGAATATCCATTTGGCATGCTCTTCGCCGCCCTCCATCTGCCCGCCTTACACGATCTATCGCTATCCTCTGGAGAAGCATGGTACGACCACCGTGCCCTAGACCATATCTACCCCGTGCTTGATTCGGCGCCGGCCATTACAACCCTCACCTTGGGGCCGTCTTTGCTCTCCTTGCAAAACGATGAAGATTATCGCATGCACACGCTCCCGCTGATCAAAGACGCAGAGCCCATATGGAGGCGCGCTCCTCGCCTGGAGCATCTGCGCCTGGTGGCAATGGGCACTCTTGGGCGATTTCAAAGGCACACTGAGGAACGCAGACATGCGCTTGTCCGCAACCTTTTCCATCGCGATAGCCGCTGGTTGGATCTCAATGACGCTGCGTGCCCCGTTCGGAGCGTTACTATCATCGACAGGCAGCCGTCGCATCCACAGGCGAACTATATCGCTGATTATACAAGGTCGCGCATCCGGGAATACGCTGGAAGATCACCCGATGTCAAGGCGGTCCTCGACGTCGTTTTCGAGACCCAAGATGAGGCCATCGCAGGCGCGTGGAACGAATGGGGCCCGAATTTACAATGATTATCCAAGTTGTTGAGGGTAAGTCGTCATAGGTGTACAAGTTATGAGCGTTAATCGGTCCATCGAATAGATTACCCTGACCGATGCGAATACGCAGCTTTTTTGTCTACCCGGTTTCTTCCTCTGGTTTCATCAGCCATTGTACCACCGCGCCTTTCAACCGCGCCATTCTTACCCTCGTTATCCTTATGTTCGTTCCCAGGCTCCTTGAATGATTAGCCACTTTCGATGGAACAAATGGATATTATCGAACTAGCGCTATATTTACTTGCACCGTCACACGTATATCTACTCTAGCAGACTGCATCGCACCTGGTTCTCTACTCGTACAACTTTTCAGTTCAAAATTCGTCCAAAATCAGACCGCTTCACATTCCCTGGCGCTACGTAGTCATTGAAAATGACATGAACACGAGAGGAAGCTAGTGATATCCTTCTTCGGCTAGCTGCATAGTTATGGATGTAGATCGTAGCAGCACACAGAGAATATTAATGACTCCAGATGAGTTTGCGTCGTGTGAAGGAACTTGGAAGGGTCAAATATCCATCACATGACAGCCACTGGCAATTGGGCGGAGCTCGGTCCGGGCCCACGCAAAATTTCACGTCAACGTTCATGTCATCCTTCATCAACTCCCCCGACCCAGAAGACGACTACGCAGCTCGTCTTGGCCGTCGCCTCCAACTCGAAACCGACCTCCAAGGGAAGCTCACTTCCGACGACGTGCGCGTACTCGAGCGGCTTCATTTGGATCGCGTTGCAGCTCCTTTGGTCGAAGGATGTATAGAGGCGTTGAATGTGGATAAGAACATGTGCGAGGCGAGGAGGGAGGTCGAGAGCGTAATTGAGTCGGTTATCAGGGAAGAGATGGAGTATGAAGGAACGAGACAGGATCAGAAGACGACTACGCAGCTCGTGGAGCTCGGGCACGACCCTACGATTACCATTGTTCCTGAGCTTCCCCTCCAGCGACACGAAGCGAAACCAGAGCGCAATGGGGACCCACGTAGAGGAAGTTTCCCGACGTACATGATAACGATGATCGGCCGCACTTGGCACACCTTTGGCCCACCGGTCTGGACCTCCGTGTCGCTCGTTGGGCGTGGCACGTCCGTGTGGCTCGTACGCGAGCATGGCTTGGGTCCAATATTCGTATCGAAGAACACATGGAGATCTTCATCGAGGATGTCGGAAGCTGGTGTATATGCCGCGATCCAGGACGGGGTACAGTAGAAGATGCGTGCTTCCCTGGAGCACGGAGGCGTATCACAGCGCATACTCCGCGCGGGACGGATCTGGATGTCGATTGGACGCGCGATGCGGGCGCGGAGGATGTCGTGTTGCACCGGGTGCTCTTTGAGATGCGCGGACGCCCGCTGTGGGAGTACCGCTCAGAGAAGGATCTGCTGTTGGTGTTACGGGCGGCGCTCAGCGGTACGTGCCCATTCTCGTATTTGGCGCTGTATTTTTTGATGACGGATGTATCAATTCCAGCGCACCAGTTTTTGTGTGAGCAGGATATCGTGCATCGCGATATAAACGCAGGTAATATTATGCTCTCCGCGGAGACTATTCCTGAGGCAGGCGCCGAAGGAATTTTGTTGGATTTGGCTTGCGCGAGTGTCGCCGGCTCCTCGACTGGCATCGTAGAGGCAGCTGTCCCTGCGATTATGGACAGCGCTGTACATGGCGCGCCGTGGTCGGCAAGGATCAGGATATCACCTCATAAGGGCGAAGTCTACTAAATATTAATATTTTTTTTATCCTGTATAGGGCACAGCGCCCTTTATGGCTGCCGATATATTAAAGACCATTGTAATGAATGCTCCTATAAAACACGAACCCAAGCACGACATCGAATCCATCATCCACGTCCTCGGCTACGCCCTAACTCGACTCGCAGATCCCCCTGCGTGCTTGCATCACGACGCGCTGGCAGTTACCAGGCCCAGGCACCACGCGACGCCAACGCAAGGACGCGCCGACGCCTCGATGGCGCACATGAACCGAGCCCTACCCACCAATATAAGTAGACCGCCCGCGGCTGGCGCCGTGTTTCTGCGTGTGCGGGCGTGCGGCGCGGGTGGTGATGTTCGCGGGGTAGCGAACACAAAAGCCGACTTGAGATTCACGGGGGACTGTTTAATAGTAGCTACGGTTCTTACAGGTCTACAAGTAAATATTCTTGTAATAACAAAATAAAAAGGAAAATAAGTACCGAGAAACATAGAAGGTGGAAGCGGGAAGGATGACTGGATCAGTGATAGGGATTGCCGAGATCAGATAAGACAAGAAAGAACACGCCACGCTTGCCACCAGCACTCTTTCTTCTTCTTGCGACGCGTTTCTGACATGGAATCACAGATTCCAGGTCCAATTACCAGGGTTCCTCATGACATCCTCACGGAAATATTTGACCACTGCCTCCCAGAACACCGTCTCAAGCATCGCCAGCCAGACACAACCATCGCACCTATGCTCCTATGCCACATCTGCTCGACTTGGAGAGCAGTAGCATTGGCGACCGCAACGCTTTGGTCGCACTTATCTTGTCGTTTAACAGTTGCTGCAGAGCGCAACAGATTCGAGGATGGCAACTGGATTCTCCGCAAGAATCAATACGCGTTTCTTCTGTGGTGGAAGACCAACCAGCACTCGATGGTCCCATCTCTATGCCTCGATCTGAACTGGAATCATCGACGTCACTCGGAAACTGTTCTCGATTCAGAACTCGAGTTGGATCAAGTTGGAATGATCTCTCTTTTCGATTACATATCCTCCGCGGAATATATAGAAACGGACGAGCTTTATTGGGTTTTCATTGGGAACCGAATTCGATGTGGATATCCGATCGTATACCCTGTCCCACATACACTGGTTCAATCACATTGGCTCGAATATGAACATTTTGATTATTTTTATCAGGACCAGGTTACACTCGTTCCGAATCATAGTCCCTCAGCACTGCGCCATCTGTATCTCAATGGCGAAATCCACCTACACCATTTCGATATCCCGAATCATTGGTCATCATTGACCCACATCGCCCTCTTGGTGTCGGAGATGTCGCTCGCTTACTGGTACTCTCTCACCCGCGCAGTTCCACAGTTACAATTGGGGCGCTTTCGAATCGAAGTGCTCGATGACGACGAATATGATGAGCCTACACCGTGTACCCTCGCAGAGCTCTCAACACTCTTCATCACCGTTGATCAAATGAATGATAATTCAGAACTCGAATATCCATTTGGCATGCTCTTCGCCGCCCTCCATCTGCCCGCCTTACACGATCTATCGCTATCCTCTGGAGAAGCATGGTACGACCACCGTGCCCTAGACCATATCTACCCCGTGCTTGACTCGGCGCCAGCCATTACAACCCTCACCTTGGGGCCGTCTTTGCTCTCCTTGCAAAACGATGAAGATTATCGCATGCACACGCTCCCGCTGATCAAAGACGCAGAGCCCATATGGAGGCGCGCTCCTCGCCTGGAGCATCTGCACCTGGTGGCAATGGGCACTCTTGGGCGATTTCAAAGGCACACTGAGGAACGCAGACATGCGCTTGTCCGCAACCTTCTCCATCGCGATAGCCGCTGGTTGGATCTCCACGATGTTGCGTGCCCCATCCGGGGCGTTACTATCATCGACAGGCAGCCGTCGCATCCACAGGCGAACTATATCGCGGATTATACAAGGTCGCGCATCCGGGAATATGCTGCGGGGTCACCCGATGTCAAGGCGGTTTTCGACGTCGTTTTCGAGACGCAGGATCAGGCCATCGCAGGCGCGTGGAATGAATGGGGTCCGAATTTGCAATGATTCTCCAAGTTGTTGAGGGTAAGTCGTCATTGGTGTACAAGTTATGAGCGTTAATCAGTCCATCTAATAGATTACGCTGATCGATGCGAATACGCAGCCTTTTGGTCTACGCGGTTTCTTCCTTCCCTTTCACTAGCCATTGTACCGCCGGGCCCTTCCCCACCATTCTCAATTCTCACTTCCTCGTTATCCTTACGTTCGTTTCCAAGCTCCAATTATTAGCCACTTTCTAGGGAACAAATGGACATTATCGAACTAGCCCATACGTACTTCACCGTCGCATGTATATCTACTCCAGCAGACTGCATCGCGCCTGATTCTCTACTCACACCGGTACGTATAAGTTCGTTCCTACTAGGCTCCAATGATTAACCACTTTTGATGGAGCAAATGAATATTATCTAACTAGCCCTATAAGTACTTGCACCATCACACGTATATTTGCTCTAGCAGACTGCATCGCGCCTGCTTCTCTAATCGTATAACTTTTCAGTCCAAAATAAGACCGCTTCACGTTCCCTGGCTCTGCGTAGTCACAAAAGATGACATGAACACGAGAGGAAACCAGTGAGATCCTGCTTTTTTTAGGTGCTTAGTTATGGACGTATGTCGTAGCAGCACAGACTAAGAATGAATATTAATGCAGATGGATGACTTTTGGATGAGTTTGAGTTTGGTTTGAGTCGTGCGAAGAAAGGGTCAAATATCCATCACATGACAGCCAGACGGAGCTCGGTCCGGGCCCACGCAGAATCTCACGTCAACGTTCATGCCATCTTTCATCGACTCCCCCGACCCAGAAGACACTACGCAGCTCGTCTGGGTCGTCACCTCCAACTCGAAACCGACCTCCAAGGGAAGCTCACTTCCGACGACGTGCGCGTATTCGAGCGGCTTCATTTGGATCGCGTTGCAGCCCCTTTGGTCGAAGGATGCGTAGACGCGTTGGATATGGATCAGGACGTGCGCGGGGCGAGAAGCGAGGTCGAAGGAGTGATTGAGTCAGCTCTCAGGATGGAGAAGGAGTACGGAGGGATGAGACAGCATGAAGAGGAGAGGTGGGATCCATTTTCAGAGGGGCAGTACAAGGAGTTGAGGTACTTTAGTGCAGAAAAAGAGATGTACAGGCCCTTGGTACGTGTCGCGTTTCTCATTCCTTGAAGGATTGTTGACTGTAACTCTCTTATAGACAATTATGTTTGAATATATCGACAGTTTCTCTGATTCCTGCGCTCTGCCTAAGCGCTCATTCGTGCCCAAAGACGCCGTAATCTTGGAAGCAGATCCACACGCGCAAGGTTTCCCTAAAGGTACCCCCGACTTCATTCTCTTAGAACACCCCTCAACGTCAACGTCAACGTCGAACTCACCTCCACCGGCCTCTGGACACCAATGGCAAAGGCTTGCGCTCGGCCGGCACACGGCTGGTTTCTGCCTCGTCCGCCCCTCCCCTCACCACGGGCCCCAGTACCCTCCCACCCAAGGTCCCAATCCTAAACGCGTAACGTCTCTCGTCCGCCAAGCAGCGGAATACGCGCGGATGCACCTATCTGCTCGCCCGCTCCTACTGTTGTCCGTCGCTCTGCTGGTATTCGGATCCCAATTCTGCGTCGCCATCTTCGATCGCGCGAGCGCGCAGTTCTCTCCCATTCATGATATATGGGCCGACACCCGGATGTTCGTGCGTGTCATGAGGTCTTTGACGTGTCTCCTGTCTGATGTGGAGCTCGGGCACGACTCCGGAGGTTACCCTCCAGCGATACGAAACTAAACCAGAGCGCGATGGGGACCCATCTAGAGGAAGTTTCCCGACGTACATGATAACGATGGACGGCCGCACTTGGCACACCCTCGGCCCACCGGTCTGGACCTCCATGTCGTTCTTCGGGCGCGGCACGTCCATGTGGCTTGTACGCGAGAATGGCGTGGGTCCCGTATTCGTATTGAGGAACACATGGGGGCGCGCGTCGAGGATGTCGGAAGCTGGCGTATATGCCGCGATCCAGGGCGGGCATCCTGGCCTAGCGAAATTCTGTACAGCCGAAGATGTTTGCTTCCCTGGAGGGCGGAGGTGTATCACAGCGCATACTCTGCGCGGGGCAGATTTGGATGTTGATGGGGCGCACTCTGCGGGCAAAGATGATGTCGTATTGCACCGGGTTCTCTTTGAAACGCGCGGCCGTCCGCTGTGGGAGTACCGCTCGGAGAAGGAGCTGCTATCGGGGATACTGGCAGCGCTCAGTGGTACGTGTCCGTTCTCCTTATTGGTGTTGTATTTTTGATGACGGATGTATTGTGTCCAGCGCACCAGCTCCTGTGCGAGCAGGGTATCGTGCATCGCGATGTAAACCCGGGTAACAGCATGCTCTCTGCGGAGACTATGCCTGACACGGGCGCTGATGGGTTTTTGTTGGATTTGGCTTGTGCGAGTGTCGCCAGTGCCTCGGCTGGCATCGTAGAGGCAGCTGTCCCTAAAATTATGGACAGCGCTACACATGGCGCGGCATGGTCGGTAAGGATCAGGATATCACCTCATAACGGCGAAGTCTACTAAATATTAATATTTTTTTAATCCTGTATAGGGCACAGCGCCCTTTATGGCTGCCGATATATTAAAGGCCATTGTAATGAATGCTCCTATAAAACACGAACCCAAGCACGACATCGAATCCATCATCCACGTCCTCGGCTACGCCCTAACTCGACTCGCAGATCCCCCTGCGTGCTTGCATCACGACGCGCTGGCAGTTACCAGGCCCAGGCACCACGCGACGCCAACGCAAGGACGCGCCGACGCCTCGATGGCGCACATGAACTGAGCCCTACCCACCAATATAAGTAGACCGCCCGCGGCTGGCGCCGTGTTTCAGCGTGTGCGGGCGTGCGGCGCGGGTGGTGATGTTCGCGGGGTAGCGAACACAAAAGCTGACTTGAGATTCACGGGGGACTGTTTAATAGTAGCTACAGTTCTTACAGGTCTACAAGTAAATATTCTTGCAATAACAAAATAAAAAGGAAAATAAGTACCGAGAAACATAGAAGGTGGAAGCGGGAAGGATGACTGGATCAGTGATAGGGATTGCCGAGATCAGATAAGACAAGAAAGAACACGCCACGCTTGCCACCAGCACTCTTTCTTCTTCCTGCGACGCGTTTCTGACATGGAATCACAGATTCCAGGTCCAATTACCAGGGTTCCTCATGACATCCTCACGGAAATATTTGTCCACTGCCTCCCAGAACACCGTCTCAAGCATCGCCAGCCAGACACAACCATCGCACCTATGCTCCTATGCCACATCTGCTCGACTTGGAGAGCAGTAGCATTGACGACCGCAGCGCTTTGGTCGCACTTATCTTGTCGTTTAACAGTTGCTGCAGAGCGCAACAGATTCGAGGATGGCAACTGGGTTGTCCGCAAGAATCAATACGCGTTTCTTCTGTGGTGGAAGACCAACCAGCGCTCGATGGTCCCATCTCTATGCCTCGATCTGAACTGGAATCATCGACGTCACTCGGAAACTGTTCTCGATTCAGAACTCGAGTTGGATCAAGTTGGAATGATCTCTCTTTTCGATTACATATCCTCCTCGCAATATATAGAAACGGACGAGCTTTATTGGGTTTTCATTGGGAACCGAATTCGATGTGGATATCCGATCGTATACCCTGTCCCACATACACTGGTTCAATCACATTGGCTCGAATATGAACATTTTGATTATTTTTATCAGGACCAGGTTACACTCGTTCCGAATCATAGTCCCTCAGCACTGCGCCATCTGTATCTCAATGGCAAAATCCACCTACACACCTTCGATATTCCGAATCATTGGTCATCATTGACCCACATCGCCCTCTTGGTGTCGGAGATGTCGCTCGCTTACTGGTACTCTCTCACCCGCGCAGTTCCACAGTTACAATTGGGGCGCTTTCGAATCGAAGTGCTCGATGACGACGATTATGATGAGCCTACACCATGTACCCTCGGAGAGCTCTCCACACTCTTTATCACCGTTGATCAAATGAATGATAATTCAGAACTCGAATATCCATTTGGCATGCTCTTCGCCGCCCTCCATCTGCCCGCCTTACGCGATCTATCGCTATCCTCTGGAGAGGCATGGTATGACCACCGTGCCCTAGACCATATCTACCCCGTGCTTGCTTCGGCGCCAGCCATTACAACCCTTACCTTGGGCCCCTCTTTGCTCTCCTTGCAAAACGATGAAGATTATCGCATGCACACGCTCCCGCTGATCAAAGATGCAGAGCCCATATGGAGGCGCGCTCCTCACCTGGTGCATCTGCGCCTGGTGGGAATGGGCACTTTTGGGCGATTCCAAAGGCATGCCGAGGAACGCAGACATGCGCTTGTCCGCAACCTTTTCCATCGCGACAGCCGCTGGTTGGATCTCAACGACGCTGCGTGCCCCATCCGTGGCGTTACTATCGTCGACAGGCAGCCGTTGCCTCCACAGGCGAACCATATTGCGGATTATACAAGGTCGCGCATCCGAGAATATGCTGGAAGATCACCCGATGTCAAGGCGGTCCTCGACGTCGTTTTCGAGACGCAAGATCAGGCCATCGCAGGCGCGTGGAATGAATGGGGTCCGAATTTGTCATGAGTCTCCAAGCTGTTGAGGGTAAGTCATTATTGATGTACATCTTACGAGTTCTCGATAATGTGTTGATCTAATAGCTGATCCTCGTTGATTCGAATTGGCACCCTTGATCCAGCCGGCCCAACCCGTTTCTTCCTCCCATTCGCCTAGCCTTGAGTTCTCGACATTGTACCGCTGGGCCCATCCGCCGCCATCCTTACTTCCTCATCCAATCCTCATTTTCCTTGGGTTCATTCCCAGGCTTTATTGTTCATTAATTACCCAATGTTTCGATGGATGAATTGGACATTATCGAACTACATAGACCAATACCTACAAAATTGTCACGAATGCGAGGACTTCAGAGGAAACCTGCAGCGAAATTCCACTTCGTTTAGTTGCGTACTTGTGAGTAAATGAGCATTGGGACAATCCTGGTGGATAAATACGGTCGAACAGACATGGTCATGAGCAGATGGTATACTGGGAATCGGTAGGCTGTATCTCACAGGCACTGGGGCATTCGATAATGTTGATTCCTACAGATGATTGTAGATACATTTAATTGTCGATGTTATGATATTATATCTTTGTACACGAAATAAATGCTCGGTTTAACCGCGTCGCTTTGCCCTGCCTTTTCTCTTGGCTACAGGGACCTGGTCAGATACTACAGCGACCTGAGGTTGCTCCTCCTCGACATATCCAATAGCAGTGATGTCATGGAACTGCTCAGCTTCTTCGACAGCGAGTTTGTCCTGGCGGTCCCAGCCATCCCAAATATCCTCTTCCATAGCACCTACCACATCCGCGTCCATGAGGTGGTGAGTGCTCAGATTAGCTGGCGTGGCGAGTGAAGACGCGGAGTCGGCGCTGGCGCCCTTGCGGGAAGCATCGTGAGAGATGGAAGCGTCGAGGGTATCGCGGCTTATGAAGTCTTCGTCCTCTTCATCGAATTCGAGTGGGACAGGACCAGAGAGGCTATCAGGACGAGCGACGAGTTGTGGAGAGCGTGTCTTGTGCATTTCCCTCCGCAACCTCCCGATACCTTCGCTCACTCCGTCGCCGATGCCTGACATCGTTCGTATAGGGATTGAGTTGCGGAAGGACTTGGGCTTCGCACCCGGAACGCCGTTGGGGTACATGGGAAGAATCGTCGGTAGATTCGAGTTGTCGAAACTGCCGGAGATAGCGGAGGCAATGGGCTCGTCGAATGAGGATGACGCGCGTCTGATGTCGCGAGGAGACGAAAAGCCTTCAACGAATGCCGATTCACCGCCACCAGATGCGTACGCGCTGATTTCAACGGCCTTGCGCACTTCGATCTTCGCACCAGATATATCGAACTGATACCGACGGATAAGTGCATGATAATCCTCTCCCAAGGTATGGAAGGAGAATTGATGGGAAAGGTATAATGAACGAGGAAGAATCGTCGTGGAATTCGAACAGGTTGAGATTTCACCCTCGGAAAGCCAGCTAAAAAGTCATAGATATCAGAAATCGATACGAATAGAGGTACATGATGGAGGACTTACTCTCCGCCAGTAATATTCTTCCGCAAGGCGTCCATCCTAATAGTACTGGGCAGAACAGGCGTCTTGATCTCCACCCAGTCTCTCCCGCGCTTCAAATCCCACGTCGCCTCCACGGTCTCCTTGCCTACCAGCTCCATCGGCGGTTCCTCCACCTTCGCAGAGGACGTCGATCGCCCGCTAGAAAGAGCACCAGCAGTGCCTCGAGTTGACGGCGAGGAACTAAGCCGGCCCGCTCCGCCCATCCCAGGCAGCGAGATGCTCGTTACGCCGAGGGCGTGTACAGAGGCTGCGACGCCGCCGATCCCTTGTTCCTTCTCCGGATGTTTGTCGATTGCCAAACGCCGAAGAGAGAGTACACCGTCGACGGGGTCGAACACGAGGAGGTCTTGGTAGTTCTTGGCGCGCTTCAGCTTCGGTGGCGAGAACGACGGGGAATGGCTAATGGGCGGCGGAGTGAATGGGAACATCAAGGTGGGCGAGGAGGCAACATCGGCAGGTGAGATGAACGTGAACGCGAGCGGCGCTCGCGTCTGCTCCGCGTTGGACTTCGTACCGCGCAGCCTCACCAACGGATGTAATGTCGTCAAACGGGGTTCCTATGGACGAAAGACGGTCAATAATGTGCTGATTCATAATAACTGTGGCAAGTACGCACGATAACGTCCACATTCCTCACCCTTCCCTCCATATGACTCTTCACATCCCCCTTCCCACCGTAGGGATTGACCGCGAAGACGTGGATCGTCCTGTTCCGCGTGCCCATCGCCAGCCAGCGCCCATCCCGCGCCCAATCCAAGCCCTCCACCACAGCCGACGTTCGCCCACGGTACAAATCGTACACATGCGCCGCCCGCCGCCCCATCTCGCTCCGCAACTCAATATCGTCCAGCCCCACGGCAGCCGCCTCCAACGCCACGGCGCGCGCGTGCAAGAGCACGCGCGGGGCGGGCTGCAGCTTGAACACGCGGACCGTATGCCCATCCTTGAGGACGGCCGCCACGCTGGTGCCGTCGTGCGCAAAGCTCAGATCGACGACGGGCCGGCTTCGCGAGGCGTTGAACTCGTCGACCCTCGTCGGCGCCGCCCCGGCTGGCCCACCGAGCAAGGGCGCGAGGTCGAGCACGGTGACGTAGTGCCCGCTCTCCGCGACGGGCCGCGTCGACGGCGCGACCGTCGTCAGATGCGGGTTCGGGCTGCCCGGCGTCGAGCCCCCGCTCGCCCCGCCGCCCCGCTCGCGCTGGTCCCACGCCGACAGCGTCGCGGTGTGCGAATAGCGCCGCTCCTTCCCTGCGTCCTCGCGCGGCGCCGCGCCATCGGTGTCCGGCGCGCTCCGCGACACCAGGCGCCCGCCACCCGCGCTGCCCGGGCTCGCGCTCGCCCCCCTCTGCCCTCCAACCACGGGTATCCCCGTCCTCCCACCCGCCCCGCTCCCAAAGGCGCCCACGCGCCCCTCCGGCCCGACCGCGCCCCCGCCCACGCGGCTCTTCGCGGCCTCGAGCGCCATCCCGCCGAGCAGCCGCATCCCGCTGAACACGCTCTCGCCAACGCGCAGCGCGGCGTGCCCGACGTCCGCCTGCGTCACGCCCGCGATGCGGCCGAGCGCGAAGGGCGAGGATGACAGGCTGGAGGCGGCGTTGGACGACCCCGCGGAGGACGAGGAGAGACGGCGCGCTGCCGCCGCCGCCGCGGTGCTGGTGTTAGAGCCGGCGCTAGACGTGGGGCGCAGGGACGGCGATGAAGAGGAAGCCGGGGAGGGCGAGGCGAATGCGAGGAGGCGGTGGTGCAGCGCGAAGACCGGGTGCGGTGCGTCCGGGGGCGCGTCGGGCGTCGCCTTCCCGCCGGTGGTGTCGTGCGCGCCCGCGCTATGCGCGGCGCGGGTGTCTATAGATAGTCCTAGTGATACAGATGTCGATTGCGCGGTGTTGGATATTGCGTTTGTGATAGATATTGCGGAAGGTGAAGGGGTATGCGATAATGCGGGGGTGGCGTACGGCTCGAGATGCGCCGCGGTTATCATATGAAGCGTATGGAAAGATGTTGAAGATAAGATATGTAGCGTTGGGGGTGTGGTAGTGCCCTGTGTAAAAGAAAAAAATTGGACGTCCGTTAAGTGACCGCCGAAGACCGGGAACGTAGATAAAGGATACTTACGATGACAATAAAATTCTGATTAGCTTTAAAATCCGATGCAAGCCCGGGCATGGGCCGCATCTTTACAACTTGGTGGGTCTGAAGGGAATATACAACAAAAACGGATTGAGCCTCGTGCTCCCGCTCATTCTCGTCCACGCTCTCCAGCCTAGACACCAAAAGAAAACCTCAGCGAAACCCCCATTCATGAAAAAGACAAAGAAGACGTACAACATCCCCAGCAAAGGGCGCTGCTCGCGCACCACGTCCTTCTCCCTCCCACTCGGCGGGTCGGGTAGCACGGCCGCGTGCACGACGCGCACGCGCTCGCCTCCTGCGGTCGCGTCCGACCCGCCGACCATCAGGGCCCACTCCTGTGTGTCGAGAGAGAGGTTGAACACCTCGCGCAGCGCGTTGAGGTCGGCGCAGTCCCACATCTGGAGGCCGGCTGGGTAGGCGAGGAGCAGGACACGGCTGTGAAGATGGATGAATGATAAGCGCGGATTCTGGGATGACGAAGAACGAAAGATTCAAAGGACACGAAATAACATCGCGTGTAGATGACACGCAAACGTGGCAATGAGGTCGTACAAGGATAAAGTCCCAAAAAAATAACCCAAAAAGCACAGCAACTCACCGCCCATTTAGCCCATCCCACCTTGCCCACACCACCCTCTCCTCCCCCTCCCTTCCCCTCCTCCTCCTCCCTCCCGCATCCACACCCGCACCCGCCTGCGCATCACCACCCCCCCTGCTACGCGCCTGAATCTGCACCGCACCGACCCCGCGCCCAGCGACGGCGCCGACGCCCGCGGCCGCGCCGCGCCGGATGGCCTGTGCGAGCCCGGAGCCCATGAAGCGCGCCGGCGCTGGAGGCGGCGCTGGCGCCTGATATCGCGCTTGATTAGGGTGGGGCAAAGTGGGTGCATGGGGCACGGAGTGTGAGTGCCGATGCCGCGACGGCTGGTGCTGCTCCTGTTCTCGTTGCTGTTGCTGGTGCTGGTGATATTCTTGGTGGTCACCGTACCCCGCCCGCTCGCGCGCCGCCGGATGCGGCGGCGGCGGCGAGCGCGGGTAGCCGCCGTACGCGTAGTACCCGCCCGCCGCGTCGTCGTCGTCGTCGTCCGGGGGCTCGTCACGTTCGTACGCGCGCTCGAGGTCCTGCGCCTGTGCGGCGGGGTAGCCGTGTGACCTCGCCCTCACATGATTCTGCGGGCGCTGCTGCTGCGGTGCATGGGGCGGTGGCGGCGATGCCGCGTACCCCCGCACCGTGCGCGCAAGCGCGTCGAACGTGGACGCGGCGGCCGCGGCCGCGGGGGCGTAGCGCGCTGCGTGCGGCTTGGGGGACGGGGCGACGATGGCGGGCCGTGGCGGAGCGGCGGAGATGGATGTGGAGATGGAGCTGGTGCTGGTGGGGGGCGGGGCGTCAGTGAGTGTGCTCAGGATGTGTTGGAAGAAGGACATGGGGGGTGGAGAAAGATAGAGCAACGACGACGAAAGATCGAGTCTTGGTGGTAGTACTGAAGTACTAACAATATGTACGAGAAAGACGCTCGAGGTATATCCTCGTGGAACACGTGCAGGCCACCCATTCTGCAAAAGCAGAGTAGATCGTGCATGGAGAAACGCTGCGATCACCAAAGGCTAATAACTCAAACATACAAAAGCAGAGCCTCATTCATTCCCACCTCACTGCATTGGTATGCACAGGATGAATACAAGGAACGAGATCCGAGGATGACATCACTGCACCCCCAGATGCACTGGCCCTCCCCGAATATGGGCACATTCGGCGCTTAACACCAAGT
Organism: Pholiota molesta; assembly: GCA_014925825.1. NCBI lineage: Eukaryota > Fungi > Basidiomycota > Agaricomycetes > Agaricales > Strophariaceae > Pholiota > Pholiota molesta. Next base: position 47,523 of record JACGCK010000205.1, read on the forward strand.
ACATTGGGGATGTAACCCACAAAAAGGGCACCGTGTCCAAGAATAGCCCCACACGAACATAAAAAGAACCCCAGAAGAAGCTCGTTCGAACGAAATGAGATACGCACCCAACAAACGTGGGCGCCCGCGTACCCCCGCGAAGCCGCCGCCCTGCACACCCCCCTCGTCCGCGTCGTCGTTCAAGGTATGCTCGTGCTGGTAGCGCGCCGGCACGGGCAGCGGGGGCGGGGAGGAGTCGTCCGGGAGCCGCGCCTCCCGGTAGGGCGGCGAGCGGTACACGGTGCTGCTCCCGGGACCGTCGTCCTCATTACTGCTGAGGACGGTGGAGGCCACCATCGCGTCGCCGGGCTGCGTGTAGGAGAGGTCGGCGTGCGTGAAGGACAGCAGCGCCGGCGGTGGGGTGGGGGTATCGAAGTCTATGAGGTGCGCGTTGCCGTTGCTATCGTCGGCGGCGTCGGCGAAGTTCAGGAGGCCCGCGCCTGACCCAGCACCAGTTGGACGCTGGGGGATGGTGATGTGCTCCTCCGGGAGCGGCGTGGGCAGCTGTGTCGGGGCGTAAAGGTGATTGGGGGAGAAGCTCGTTGTTGCTGTGGGGTGTGTCGCGCGTCGTTGTCGTCGTCGTGTCTACGGATAGGGGCGGATTTGCGGGCATGGTTGCGGGAGGAGCGAGAGGGCATTAAAGATGGAATTTAAAATGGCTGCAAGAAAGGGCTGGTCGTCGGGAACTATGTTAGGAGAGAACTTTAGATAGATAGTGATAACGCACGATGAGTCAGAACCGCCTGCAATGGCAGCGTGTCCGTTTCCTGTGTATAAGAAGTTCCGTAAGATGGTCTTGGGCAACCGAATGCCAGACCAGGTATGGGGAGGGAGTATAATAATAAGAGGGGAGCGCTGGTATGTTTGGAGGATGTTGGCTACTGCTGGTGTGGGGAGCAGGAGCAACCCTCTCCTGCCCTGCCGTCCCCGCTATCTAGTCGGCCCTCGCCTTTTCCGGTAATGTCATGTGCCGTCACATCATATCGCGTCACACGCCTGCGATGTTCGAATTCGTAGGCCGTCCTTCTTTCTTCCCTCCCATGCTCCTCTATCTTCCCTCTCTATCAGTCTTCTGCGAGTCACTGTGAGATATCGGTGGCCCACAGCTTGTTCTTGCGCACCCACGAGCACGAGGAAGGAAAGATAGGTGGACGCCAGTTGTCACATCGCCACCGTCCAAGCCTCGTTTCAGCGTAGTGTAGCACCCATTGTATGCCTTTCCTTTCACTATTCTCCTTTTGTCTCGTCTTATGACTTTACCCCACAGATGTACTTGTATCCCTGTAGATCCAACGGCAACTATAACTTTCCGAGACACTAATCAAGCGCCGCTCTGCTCGTTCCTTGATTGATTGAGTACGTTGATCGTCCCGCACCCTATTCGCACTACCGCAGTCATCATCAGAATGAACAGCGCCCCTCCCGCGGCAAATTGTCCTCAACAACTTCGGCACCGCCAGCTACTCGACCACCATCGGATAAACCCCGCCTCGTACGTCCTCTCATCTAGCTTTACCCCGCCATGCTACCTTATCACCCAACGGACTCTGGAACGGCCGTATTCGCGCCATGCGACGTCGCCCGTTCATGCTCCGTATCCGAGACCAGCAGCGCGCATGATGTACATATTCACACTGTCCGACGTCCTCCGCGTCCGTGCATACGGCGCGTGAGCTCGCTGAGGACAATGCCTGCTTTCCTGACGCGCATCTTCCCAGACTCGGCTGCGTGCTTCGTATCTGGAATCCATCGCTCATATCTCTACTGTTTGCCGTTTAGGTGCCATGGTCGTACCCAATGGAAGTTGACGCTACGCTGAAATAAACGTGAGTTGATTTATGTATATCCTTTCTCCAGTGCATTCCTATTCTTTCTTTCGTCGTCGAGCATCGTTGAATATGATGACAACACTTTTTACTGTACCACGAGTACGCCTGTCCACGGACGCGCGTCCTGTGAGTTGATCTTACTACAACGGTATCTGACCTATCACTCGAACTTCCTTTTTTCTTTTCTTTTTTTCTTTCTTCTCTTTCCGCGTTTGGATCAACGATAACTGACGAGACTACTGCCCGCTCTAGATGGCTGATATCGCGAGACTTCATTGCTCGAGCTCGCTTGATATATCACGATATTGTGTACCTCGTGAATATAAATAAAACATCTTTCTCTCAAATTCGTTCGTTTTGTCTCTCTATCGCTAAGACGTTCAACGGTCTCCGTCGCTAGAACATACACGATGGAACCCGTCCCTTCGCGACACAACGCATTCCCCGTCGCGCGATTCCTTCCACGTCTTACGCTCGCCCACCAGGTTGACATACATAGCCTTTCCATTGGGAGGCGATGTTCGAGCACCAAACATGCCTTTCGTAGGATGTTATACATGGGCTATTCCTTGTGAACGTTGCCAGATCCAAATCAGCTTCGGTACCCCGGTGGAGACTTGGATACCGAACAGCCTGAGGATCGCAATCTTCGCATTCGCGAATGCGGTGCAGCAACCCAGACGGGCAAGAATTATAATAGTATTAGTATAGTAGTTATGAGTATCATCGAAAGCTCGTGTCCTCGAGCGACGAGCCACGAGAGAGCGAGGAATCCAGTGAAGCCCATGTCCTCGAGCCAATGCGGTGCGGATAAGGCGGGGCGGGAACGAACGGTGACTTTCGCTGCCGCTGACGCGTGCACCATGCATCCGACATCTGAGTCGATATTTATCAATATTACCTGCACAAGCTTCCCATCGCACGCAAGTTACAGTGGACTCGTACGTGTGCGCGCTCTCAATGTTGCATGACGCTCAAATTTTGAACCCAGGATAAGTACATTGAAAGCTACAACGCACAAATAAATCGCTGGGATATACGCGCGGGAAAATGTGCCCCCGCGAACCAATGCATTCGCCCGAAACACCAAGGGTTCAAACACTGAAACGCTTGGCAGGCGATGAATCCATCCCTTCTGGACGTTTCCAGATCTAAATAATCTTCAATTAAACACCCCCCATGGAGTCTTGAATACCAGACAGGATCGCGTTCTTCGCAATCACTAATGTGGGGCAGCAGCTAGACAAGTACCGATTGTTTTTAGTGGATCGTGTCATTGAAAAACCCTTGTCGTGGAGACGCGGCGAGGGAGCGGACGAGGCGGGAACGGCAAATGTCGCTGCCACTGACGCGTGCACTATGCATCCGACGTTCGAGTCATGATTACGACCTACACAAGCTTTCCGTTACACGCAACAGTGGGCAGCGGGCTTTGTACGTACGAATGACGTGAGCTCTCAATGTCGCGTGAAAGTACTCAAACTTTTGAACTCACGATCCATTGCCAGTGTACTATGTAGCGGTAAAAATTACAACAGTTCTGGCACTGGAGTCCTGGGTCGCAAGTTGCTCAATCCTGCGATTATATACACCGCGGTGGGGCCACGAATTCGTAGGTTCAATATTGCTATAAGTATACCATCGCGAACCGATCATTCGAAGTTGTTGAGTCTTGAAAGCAATGAGGAGTTCCTCTCATGGCAAATGAAGTTCTCTTTCATTAGGCGGGACGTTGATATAGGCCATGCGTGCCTCCTGGTGTCAGTCATTGTAAATCGACGCAAAAAATAATTGGCTTTTTTTGGGGGGTCACTACTTGACGGTCGCTGTTTGAGAACTGGCACGTAAATCGATATTCCACCTCCCCAAACTGGCAATGCCCGCATGTGGGCTCCGTACGAACGCAACTTCAAAGGGCTGAGTCCCTTAGACTTCAGAGAACGTCACCTAGTACCCGGTCCGAACTTCGAAGACCAAGATAGAAATTGACATCGTGGGCGTTGCAGCTGCAATAATAGCCATGATCTCATGGTTTCGTCGTGGAATGATATAAATTATGAAGCATTGACAGCACACTATCTGATTGCAACCGTCGGAAAATCCCCATACAACGAATCATGTCGTCGGCTGCAGCGACTGGCATTTCTGATGTGCCCACCGAAATCCTCGAGAAAATCCTGGACTTACTGCACGATGATGCTGCCGCACTCTACTCAGCGAGCCTCGTCGCCCGCAGCTGGGTATCTGCCCCCCGATACCACATGTTCCATCGGACGATCATCAAAGAAATAGACATGCCATTCCGGGGCACAATGATGCTCCAGGAGAACGTGGAATCCTTTATTTCCCTGTCCCAATCGCGCTACTGCACGATCCTCCCCGCTATGCGCTGCGTGGTGCTCTGTATTCCGTCGATGTGGCTGGACGAGGTGATCAAAGTGTTGGCCCGCGCGGAAGCGCTCTCCCAGGTCGTGTTCATCAAAATCGTCGATTCATCGCCTCCGCCGTCGTGGATGGCGCGGATGCTCCCCAATATCCATGATTTTACATACAACACATTGTCATCGTCTACCTTTACCGAGGACGGGTGGCGCCTCCTCGCCTCCTTTGCGCATCTTCGTGCGCTCGCTGTATACACCATTTGCGATAAAGCCATGACATTCCCACGCGACGTGCCCAGATCGGCGTTTTGCCACATCACCACCATTCAGCTGAGGCTATTGCAATCCGAGGAGCTCTTCGAGTGGATGAACAGCTTGGTAGGGTCCCCGCTGACCCGCGTGGAGACGCTGGATCTGAAGATATTCTGCGCCTCGCACAAAGGCTGGGGAGCCGTCCAGGCGCTGAACGCTTTCTTGAACAAGAATTCAAAGACGATGAAGCACCTCAGTGTGGTCATAGACTACACCGGAAGAATTCCCGGCGAGGAGCTTCTTTCCACCGACGGTGCGCGTCCTTTCTGCCCCATTCCATTGATAGAATAAATAAATAATCGAGTCGGTGGTTAATAGATATCGACCTGAGCCCATTGACCAACCTCCGTTCGCTCTTCCTGCAAACGCACGATATGGATGCCGTCTGCGCGTCTATCTCATCCCTCACCTCTCCGCTGGTGGAGTCCCTGACGGTCTACACCGCGCACTGGTTCCCGGACGAGTGTCATTTCGACAGCCAACTCGAATGTTACTGCGACTTCCACGACCTCTTCACGAAGCTCGCCCGGATCATGGACGGGAAGCAGTTCGCGGCCGGGTCCCAGATGCTACGTGTAAAGGCCACGAAACAGCCGCGGATGCAGGGGCTGTGGTGGCCGTTGGAGTTTCTGGACATCAGATGGACTCAGCGCGGTGTTCTGGCGTTGTCCAAGGAACTCTGCGGCCGCGAGGCACAGCGCAATACGTTTCTCGATTTCATGCCTCTCCTATGGGAACCACCGCTTAATAGATCTGGGCGCCCGATATTCCTTCGATGAGTCGTTATGTACATATGTGTGTAACAGTATTTCAGCTCTATGATTGGAAACCGGGAAATATATTCTTGACATGGGCCTGGCTTGATCCGCCAGATGAGTATGAACGACATATTTCTCACTGAAAAGAAGGCATTTGCTATATTTTTTTGAAATCTTACAACGTTCGTTGAGCTGTCGATGCGCAGCACTCACTGGCTATCATAAAAAGGCAGTACTCGATTGAAATTGGGATGTCATCGTCATCGCCATGCAGTTGTCACGCTGATCATTTATCATTTGTGTATCAATCTCGTACTAGTACTACACCACCACTTTTGAACCGAGTTCTGGGAGGCTGTGTAGTCGAAGAGACGCCCATATCTATGTCGATGGTAAACGCGTTGGTCGATGCGAACCTCTGCCTCGTGAGGGATAACATCAAAGAAATGGAATCGACGACATCGTCGAAGTCAACTGGATGTTCGCGAGTCGTCCAAGAATCAGCATCGTCGGAAAACGTAGGCCTAGTATCATCTACGACAGAAGGATCAGCATCGGAATCCGCGCTCCCACCATCCGTGTCCAGCTCAGATCGTGCTGCAGAAAACTCACCGGACGAGGATAAAGGATCATCAACATCTTTGCTTGGACCATCCACCTCCATCTCGCTGGCCGCTCGTGACCGCATCTCGGACGCCCAGACGCGCATCTCCTCCATGTCCTCCTCGCGCACGACATCCACGCCCACCCCGTTGTCCGAGCTGTCCGAATACGCCACCCGCGCATACTCCGGGATCGCCACGCGCACGCGCACGCGCTCCAGGGCCGGGATCGCCACGCGCACGCGCACGCGCTCCAGGGCCGGGAACCAGCCGGCGCTCGCGAGGATCAAGTCCAGAGTGGCGAGCGGCGACCAGCGGCTCCCGTCCTCCAAGTTCTCGACACAGCCGCCCGCCGGGAACCACGCGGTGAGGTGGGAGATGAGGTAGAACCTGTAGAATGCGTCGAGGGTGACTTCGAGGGTGTGGATCCGGGGTGGGGCGGTGCGGAGGAGGGAGCACCAGGAGGAGAGGGCGTCGGGGTGCACGGGGAGGTCGTCGCGGATGAGGATGGTGATGCGGAGGGTGTGGAGGTGCGTCAGCGGGGCGAGCGAGATCGCGGCGGGCAGGATGATGGGCGCTATTTCGGGTAAGAGAGCTGTTTGTTTTGTGAGGTTGATATTTGATAGAGGGCGGATAGCGTAGTAGAGACGTGCGTACTTGAGTTGAAGCCGAATGGATCTTTGGGACTTTTATGTCTATATCGCTCGCGAATATCTAAGGTCCTGAGGTGGTCGTGTGCTTGATGGATTATATGCCAGATCGGAAGGAGGTTGGCAGGCATGATATCGACTGTCAAGCTACGGAGTTGGGTGAAGTCGAAGTGATGTTGAGCATCGTCCGCTGGGTCATGACAGTCGACTTGGGGATCGTCAGGAAATAGGGATTCATTGCGTTCATGCTCGACGACGTGATCCGAGTGCAACAACATGTGTACTAACACCTTGTCAGAATCTATAATGCAAAGTTTCCGTAGCTTGATCGCTATGGAATGCTGGGGTGCCTGCAAGGCTTTTTCGAAGAGCAAAAGACGATTGAAGTCTTCGTAGATGTCTTCTATGTCGACATCTGAGTCGTCATCGCTGTCCCGCTCTGGGTCCAAATCTTGAAAGTTGGCGTAAGGATTTTCGTCCCGCACTTCGAACGCGCTAAGATGCCGCCACTTTGAAAGTGGGAGGAATGGAACCATTTCCCCCCAAACAGCAAAGGAAGTTATGTACGTTTGGTCATCGTCGTCGCCGAGATCGGCAAGAAAGATATCGATGATTTCTACCAAAACGTCGTAGGGCAGGCAAGGTGTTTGAAAGAGCGGGTCGTCCATCGTTGTTGGTTGTGGTAAAGATTGGTCAAAATGAACAATGGCCAAATCCTGTAACGTATTTCGCGCGAAAGCGTCATAAAGAAAAGAGGTTCGCGTGCGCCGCGCGTTCCTTGCGCGCGGACAGAGCGTGTGAAATTATTACGGCAGCCGAACCGGCTGGGTGGATTGTACCAAGTTTGTGTTTTCTCCATAAACCACGTCCTTCGACGTCTCCGACATTCTCTGGCCGTCGAGCTCACTGGTAAGTCGATTGCGCATGCCATGAATCAGAGCCTCATCCTGATGCTTTCCAATTGCAAGAACGCGACGGCTGCTAGGTGCCCAAAATTTCAACAACGCATCGCGTTGACTTTGCACTGTACGTCGACTGCGCTTCGGCGAATCTCTGGTCCCTGATACACGTCTTCACCCCAGAAACCACCCATGTCTGACTCCTTCGCAGATCTCTGGTCTGCCTCGGCCCCAGCAAAACCTAAGCCCCAAACCCTCTCCTCCGCCCTCTCCTCCTCATCGACGCAGCACAGATCGACCACCGCCTCCAAACCCGATGTCTTCGCCCTCCTCGCCGGATCTGGCTCCACCCCAGGCTCAGGTACATCGACACCGCGATATGGGACGGGCTTGGGACCCCCTGCGAGCGGTGGCTCGCGCCCGATAACGCCATCGCTCTCGACCCTGTCCACCGTTCCCGCCACGACGAACACGATCGGCCGACAGACGACGCCGCAGCCACCGCCGCAGTCCATAGCCAAGACGGGGAGCAGGGGCGCCGCGGATGCGTTCGGCGACCTCTTCGCGCCGTCGTCGACCGCGGCTGGGAGCGGCAACATGACGCTCGCCGCGCGGCTCGCCATGGAGGCGCAGCGCAAGGGCTCCTCTGCGCAGCTCGGGAGGGGGGGTGGAGCAGCGACAGCCAGCAGCGGCGCGGGTGGGGACGCCTCTGCGTGGGCGGGGCTCGACGCCCTCTCGGGCGGGCTGACAGCTGTCCCTGTCGCAGGTCGGAGTGGTGGCGGCCAGCCATCGAGGGCTCAGGGGGTCGTGGTCGACGACGTGGATGACTGGGGCCTGTCGGATTTCGGGAGGAGTGCCGCCGCCACCGTTGGGGCTGCCTCTCGTGCGGCTGGCAGCAGGAATGGCGCGGGTGCAGAGCGGCTTAAGCAGAAGACGGCCACCACCAACTTATGGGATCTGGACGACTTCGCAGCAAGCACGACGCCTGCCTCGGGCTCGACTTCGGGCGCCAAAAACGGCGCCGTCCACTCTCAATCCATTTCGACCGCTGGACGCAACGGCAGTCGTACGGCGCACAGAGAAAGAGTTACCTCGCCAGACGACGAGTTCGACTTCGGAGGGCGGGAGGATAGGGTGGACGAGGCGAGGTGGGCGCACAAGGGCCACGCTACTCGAACCGACAAACTGCTGGATCTATTCGACGATGATCACGACCTGACGGACGGACCTCAATCGTCCCGTGGCTTATTGGACCCAGAGCACCACGACCACAACGAGGACGACGTCCTCGGCATGCTAAGCAAGCCCATCTCAGGCCCAAAGGTAATCCAACCCTAACTCTATTCCCCGAGCCCTCGCTGAGTTTCTCATTAGACACGGTACACACCCTCCCCCGACCCCTTCCGCCACCGCCGCTCCCCGCCAGCATCCGCGCCCCGCCCGCCGTCGCCGCCGCCGCACGTCCTCGGACAGATCGTCGAGATGGGATTCTCCGTCCCGCAGGCGCGGGCCGCGCTCGCGCAGACCGCGACCGGGCTCGACGTGCCCGCCGCGATCGAGCGCCTGCTCAACGGCTCCTCCAGCCCCGCGCCCCCGCCCGCGACGCATCTCACACCGCCCGCCCGCGCCGCGCCTCAACCAGAAACACCACCTACAAGGCCCAGGAGCGTGCCGAAGGGGCAGAAGGAGCGCGAGCGCGAGCGGCTCGAGCGCCAACGCACCGCCGCTGGTGCCGCTGGTGCTGCGGGCGAAGGGGGCGCCCTGTCGACCCCGAGCGTGGCGGAGCTCCAGGAGCACGCGGACAAGCTGCTCGCGCAGGCGTCGGAGATCGGGCTCAGCGTGTTCAGCAAGGCGAGCGCGATGTGGGGGAAGGGGCGGGAGAAGGTCGTCAAGGCGTACGAGGAGCGCGCTGGCGGCACGCCGGCGCCGTTCGCCGACGCCACGGCCCCGCGGGGTGCGCGCGCGAGGGAAGGCGCTGGAAGGGCCGTGGATGGGCGCCCGAAGTGGATGCAGGAGGCGGTGGGTGAGGAATACGCGGAGACGCCGCAGCAGGGTGGGTTTAGGGACGAGGACGAGGGCGATGGTGATGTAGTCTTCGATGATGGCGGAAGTTTCCCAGCGGAGCAGACGCGCCCAGGCAAGGCAACACACCACGAAGAGGAAGTCGACCTCTTTTCAGACGCCTCAGCTACTCCACGAACCCACACACAGAGTTCTGCGCCCTCAACGCGCCCAGGCCCGCCTCACGGCCGGCCTACACCGGGCCGCCAACAGTCCGCCTCATCCTCACGTTCCACGCCCGCTGCTTCTCAACCCATCCCGCCCGCACCTGAACGCACGCTCCCCACTGCGTCGCCCGCTGCGCTCGCCGCCGCGCTGAAGCACAAAACCACAGGGACGGCGCAGTTCAAGCTCGGGCAGCACGCCGCCGCCGCGGACGCGTACACCGCGGGCCTCCGCGCGCTCCCCGCGGGGCACCTGCTGCGCGTGCCGCTCTACACCAACCGCGCGCTTGCGCGCATCCGCTGCGGGGAGTATCAGGCCGCGGAGGACGACTGCGCGCGCGCGCTCCGCGTGGTGCTCGGCGACCCCCCCTCTGCGGACGACGACGACGCGCTTGGACTGGACCCGCACGCAGCGGCGCCGATGACAGAGGGGAAGAGCGTGGTGTGGACGCCGGCGGCCCTGCCGCCCTCCCTCGCGACGAATGCGACCCAGACGGCGGCGACGGCGTGGGCGCACCCGCAGGGGCGCGGCGTGGACCTCGCGGACGGGTACGTCAAGGCGCTGCGGCGGCGCGCGGAGGCGCGCGAGGGGCGCGAGAAGTGGGCCGCGGCCGCGCACGACTGGGAGGTGCTCGCCGGGTGCGCGTGGGCGCCCGAGGGCGTGCGGCGGGACGCGATGCGCGGACGCGGGCGCTGCAGGGGGATGATGACGGACGACGCCACTGCTAGTGCCAATGGCGCGACGACGACGACGACGACCGCAGCGAGCAGCCGACCGAAACCTACCCCGAAGCCCAAACCCCGACCTACCCCCGCACCCAGCGTCCCCTCGGCGCCGTCCCAGGCCCTGCGGGCGCTGCAGTCGCAGAACGCGCAAGCGGAGGCGGACGAGTCGCTGAAGGACTCCCTGAAGGACGCGGTGGACGCGCGGCTCGCGGGCTGGCGCCAGGGGCGCGAGGGCAACATCCGCGCGCTCCTGGTGGGGCTCGACGTCGTGCTGTGGGACACCGCGCTCGAGGGCGTGCGCGTGCGCGGGCTGCACGAGCTGCTGTCGCCCGCGCAGGTGAAGAAGGGGTATGTGCGTGTGATTGCGCGCGTGCATCCTGATAAGGTGCGTTCTTCTCGCTCTTGCGTTGCGTGTATATGTTTCGTCTATCCTCTCCCTCTTGGTATGCGTGCATACGTTTCGTCTGTGCTTTTACTCCCCTTTTCTGCGTTCATTCTTTGACGTTAAGTTGCATGATCCTGATCGCTGACGCGCTATTTCTTTTCATTTCACAGCTGAATTCGTCGAACTCGACTGTGGAGCAGCGCATGCTCGCGAATGGCGTGTTTGGTACGCTTAACGAGGCGTGGATCGCCTTCCAAGCCACACAGAAGTAGACATCCTCTCTCCGTCAGTGAGGGTATGGGGTCGTCATCTAACCGGGACTTTGATTTTTGGACCATCGGAATATTTATTTTGCGTTTGTATAGAGAATCGTTCGAAATGTATATTCCCAACCTACAGACAGTATCCGCACATATGCTTTTAGGTAACGATGGGCGTTCTTTTCACTTCTATGGTTCCTAATAACACCCTAGAATTTTGAATCTGTGGCCTTCTGTGGCTGGGATCTCCTTTGAGTGCGTAACCGCATGGTATATTTCGGCACATATCTCTTCGTCGTTCAAGAAGGATTGAGCATCGTATAAAAGTTTAAGCATTCGATTTGACACCTTGTTTGGGGTGCAATTGCCCTTCCTGCTTTACATTGAGATGACTCCTCAGGATGCAATCTCACTGATGCGTCTTCTGTAGGGAACATCGATGCGCCGATATCAAGGGTCGCGCCCTTGTAGATTGCACGCGCGGGCTTCTCTCACCCGAGACCGACGGCGACCGCAGCGACTCCAACTGTGGCCTGAGCATGCGTAGAAGAAATTGAACATGGGATGAGATTTATCGGCGTTCGTAGCACTCGTTTCGCCTCCAGAATATTCAGCCTTCAGTCAATCTCTCTCGGCCAACAACGTCTCCAGGAGTCCAAGGCCTCTGCCAATTAGACACTATTCACCGGCTATACGCCACCTTGTATACTGATTCCGGGCTGAGTAGTTTGTACCGTTGCGTTTTGAAGTGCCACTTCGCAAGGTTGTCTGTCTTTTACGCAGGATCTGCATCTCTCGCTTCAACATGAGTATGCATGTGGAGGTATTTTGTGTTCCAAGTCCGCGATTAGTCCCATGGCAAGACTTACGACGCTGTTCAGATGTTGAAACTTTGAAGAGTTACTCTTCGGATAAGCACGTTTATGCCATGTCACATAGGCAACCGGGAAGAAAGCGAACCGGTATCCATCGACATGTAGTCATCGTCGTAGTCTAAGTCATTAAATAACATCCTTACATCTGCCCTTGAGATTCTGCCCGCCGTCCGCATGTCGCTCGCTTTCTGGCCGCACATCGACTTCGCCAATTTGACAATTCTCACGCGCTACCTTTCCCCAATTCCGCCTTATGTTGGCTCCAGGACCGATATGGAGGTTGTTCTCCTTGTTTAAGCACACTACCATCTCATGAACTCCCCGCATCCCCCCGTCGAACTCGACCCCGCCTGTATCACCGCTGCAACAGAGAACCTCGCTTTTCGGAAATGGTCTGCTGGTCAGCAACCACGCCATCATGCGCCAAGGATTCAACTGACTGCGTTACCTTATCTCCATTGACAGTGGCTGCGCTCGCGGTTCTGGTATGGGAGTACGCGCTCACAGCGCGCAGTGAATTTCGTTACATTTGGAGGTACTTCTCACTGGCTTGTGATCCTAGATTCGCTGATTGTTGACCGCTTTCGCAGGAGACCTGTATCGGTAGTCAAAGTCATCTACCTTTTCGCGCGATATTATGGGCTTGTGGTGCAAGCGTGAGTCTTCCTTCCGATCGCGTCATACATCCCATGCGAGTATTTGTTTCCAGTGTGAACTTGCATTTAGTGAGCGGTCCTTTGTGGAACTTGGCGATTCCAGAGCAAGTCTGCCACAAATGGTTCCTATTCCTTATCGGATCGTCGTGTCTTTTGCTGGCGGCGGTAGACGCAATCCTCATGTTGAGAGGTACGAACTTCCTGAGCGTCACAAATAAAGATCATGGCGCAATGCTCTAGTGTACGCCTATACTAACATCGATGTTTAGTTTACGCCCTGTATCTGCAAGACGTGAAGGCGGGCATATTCCTAGCGACATTATTTATTGCTCAACAGGGGTTCGAATCTTACATAGCGCCGGCCACTGTCTTTGGAGTTCCCTACGACTCGATCTGCGACTCGCGTGGGACTCATCATGGTGCGGTATACTTTGGGTCGGTGCTCCCTTCACTCTTCCACTGACCCAGTTTGCTCATCCCTACCTGCCGTTGTTTTTCATGAAGCGTCTCATTATGGGTAGTTCATCTGACGCTGGTGGCGATGACGCTCGCGAAGCGCAACTTGGCGGTGCTCGGGGCGCCCGTCGTACGATTGGTCCGGCGCGATGGAATCTGGATAGTTGCGGTCATATGCGGTAAGTTTCCTCATTTTGTAGCTCAACTGTGTGTTGATGTACGTATACCTCGTTGATAGGCCTTTTCACTGCGATTATTCCATATGCCGTTGCCAAGCAAGTATCAAAAGCACACATAGCTTTCGGGTACGCCATCTCGCTTTGTTGTTTCTAGCGTTGTATTGATAGATATACGACTGTCGGATGAATCAGTTGGCCAATATCAATTTTTTCACTCTCCGTAAGTGGGATTCACGGTCCTCTCGATTCCACAATTGATTATAATTCAGTGCTGTCGAATGATAATGAACATGCTCCAGCTTGGGGTCAACCCCGTAGAGGAGACAGAAGAAAGCAGAACAAGTTTGTCGACTGATGACAATGACCCCGACACGTTCAGATTGCGGACCTTAGAGTTCGACAGATAGTCGACCACTATTTTATAACATTAATGTACCTAAAAAATGAAGTGATACTGCCAGATAGACACCTTAGGCGAAGGTGCGAAGGCAAGTGCGAGCAAGTGGATCTCGCCGATCGGTCAATCCAGGAGAATTGAAGACGACGAAGCAGGAAGAACAGGTCAGATTTCAATGTCGTGGTCGTTGGCCTTCTGAAATCAGGACTGGCAATGCCGGCATCACGGAAGATGCCGACCATTGCTTAGGCATTCGTCCCTCCTCACTGCTCAGTATGTAGCCCTCACTCCAGCCTCACTCCCTGCTAGACGAACACATTCTGATACACTTCAACGGCTCTGGAAAGATTGAAGCACGCGAAAATACATGAGCATCATGGACGAAAAGACGCAGGCTGTCGGTGGAGGCATGAGTGATGATCGATGAGGAATTGATGGCCCGTGGGTGATCGCTGAATGGAAGATTCAGCGTTGTGCACCGCCAATCCAAAGGTCAGTTCACACTGGTGTCCCTACTCCTAACTTGTGGTATTGCTCGTTATTCTAATCGGCTTTGGAAACGAAGCAGTCCATGTAATCCTTTGTTTCCTAGTAGCAGAGAGCCAACGGTGATGACATGCGCATCTTGTGTGAACCAGGAAGCGCTTGACTGCTTTGTGTTGTTCAGGCTGATAGTTCTGCTAGGCTTGTGTTATTGGGGAGGATTTGGTGCATTCCGAGCCCCAGAGAGGCGCTGTGGATGAGTTACTTTCCTTTGGTTTCAATGGCTGGCGTCGTGCGCCTTTTCTGCATCCGCAGTATATCGATGCTCGACACAGTTGCTAGCTTCTGGGCTCTGGGCTCGCAGCATGGCATGACCCAAATTTCCGTACCGTCGTCTAGAAGCTCTCTCTCTCGGTTCTATGACGATGTGGCCCTTTGGCAGTTCCGAGTCACCGACCTCATCCTTCGATCTCATTCTCTTTTACCTTGCATCTCATTCTTGATACGGGCTATCGTTACATATGTTTGAATTCGGTTCCATGTTACTTTTTGGCGAGCAGCTTGGCTGGGCCCAATTCTGAATTGTCCCGAAGGAGTGTTTCCGTTTACCCTCTGTATGGGGGCTTAGGCAATAAGGGATGAAGACTAAAAGACTAAATAAAAGATATAGACAATGCAGAGCAAACAGTTCCTGTCACGTCAACCTGCCAGATCCTCATAAGTACCCCAAACGTGCATTTGTCCCAGTATTTAACACGAAGACATGTATTAACTAGAATGTATATGTAAAGCACACGCGAATAATGAGACGCGTCATCATCCCATCTGCGCAATCGCCGCGTCCAACTTCAGCAGCGCATCCGCATGCGTGAGCGCCTTGGGACCATACTCCGGCCGCAGCCTCGCCTGGGCCAACCAGCTATCCAAAACCTCCAACAGCTCCACCATCGCCTCGCTCAACAGACCCTCCGAATACCGCACCACACCCAGCGGGGCCTGGACCCGGTTCAGCATCCACTGGTCGTCGAACGAAATCTGGCCGAACATGGCGCGGAAGAAGCGGCGCAGTCTCTCGTGCGCGGATGGGTCTAACTCGGATGCCTGAGCGTCGAGGAGCAGGTGTCGTGTTAGGGCGTAGCCGAGGACGTAGATGATCGGTTCGATGTCGTGTTTGGGTTCGTGCTTTATAGGAGCGTTCATTACAATCGCTCTTGATATATCTGCAGCCATGAAGGGCGCTGTTCCCTAGACACAGAAAAAAGTGTTTTCAGGAGATAAACTTCGCCGTCATGATTACATATCCCACTTACCGACCATGCAGCGCCATCTATAGCACTGTCCGTACCGCCACCAGAAACATATGTGACCTGAGGGACAGCTGCCCCTACGATGCCAGCCGAGGAGCCGGCGACACTCGCGCAATCCAAATCCAACAAAAACCCTTCAGCGCCCGCCTCAGGCATAGTCTCCGCAGAGAGCATGATATTACCCGCGTTTATATCGCGATGCACGATACCCTGCTCGCACAGGATCTGGTGCGCTGGACACGACACATCCACCATCAAAAATACAGCACCGATAACAAGAATGGACGCGTACCGCTGAGCGCGGCCCGTATCCCCAACAGCAGCTCCTTCTCTGAGCGGTACTCCCACAGTGGGCGGCCACGCGTATTAAAGAGCACCCAATGCAGAACTACATCCTGCGCGCCCCCGTCGTGCGTCCCGTTGACATCCAAAAACGCGCTGCGCAGAGTATGCGCCGTAATACGCCTCCGCCCTCCAGGGAAGCACACATCTTCTCCTGCATAGAATTTCGCGAGGCCAGGATGCCTCGGATCGCGGCATATACGCCAGCTTCCGACATTGTCGACGAGCGCCTCCATGTCAATACGAATGCGGGACCCACGCCATTCTCGCGTACGAGCCACATGGACGTGCCGCAGAGCGACACGGAGGTCCAGACCGGTGGGCCGGAGGTGTGCCAAGTGCGACCGTCCATAGTTATCATGTACGTCGGGAAAGTTCCTCTAGGTGGGTCCCCATTGCGCTCCCGTTTCGTTTGGTGTCGCTGGAGGGTAACCTCAGAATATGGAGAGCGCGACGGAGAATAGCAGGAACGGGCGCGCAGAGAGGTGCATGCGCGCGTATTCCGTCGCTTGACGGACGAGGGATGTTACGGGTTTAGAATTGAGATCTTGGGTGGGAGGGTACTGGGGCCGGTGGTGAGGGGAGGGGCGGACGAGGCAGAAAGCAGCGGTGTGGCGCCAGATCTTTTCCATTGGTCTCCAGAGGCGGGTGGCGGTGGGGTCGATGTTGACATTGAGGTTGGGGGGTGTTCTAAGAGAATGGAGTCGAGGGTACCTTTGGGGAAACCTTGCTCGTGTGGATCTGCTTCTGAATGAGCCCCAGTGAAAACCGACACTGCGGTGGTCTGAGCAAAGATGCGGAAATCTGCGTAAAATCTGCGTGTGAATGCGTAAGTCGAGAAACGCAGACAGACGCGGCAATCGGCATTTTTTTGCCGTTTTTACATGTGTATTTCTGTGTCTGTAGGCGATATTTCTGCGTCGAGCTGTGGTCTGCTGCGGTAGAATGAAGCTTATATCATTAAAATTGTATCTATTAATACATTTCCTAGCATTTATTTCTACGCGTCCCTCTGCGTCCTTCTGCGCCCCGCTGGAATGCAATCCGACCCATCCCAAACCCTGTTCCCAACACCTCTACATCGCCCAAGTCCCTGCCCAGCCTCCTAACCTTCCGAATTGCTGATGGCATCGTGCAAGTTGCTTGTCGGATGGATTATGGATAGGGTAAGGGCCATATAGTGTCGAGGAGGTTGGTCATCGTGGAGTCGAGCGTTTGGGTGGATCGTCAGTCGCATACTTGGGTGATGTTTGATCAGAATTGACAATATTGGCGCTAACACTACGAGGGGACTCGCCTTCGAGTCTGATCCATGATTTAAAGTGCATATATGTGCCCAAATTGTAAATGGGAGCGTAGGGGTGGATGGGCGTGCGCGTACTACAGTAATTCGCGGTCATGATTATTGATAATGGCACGAATTCTGTAAGAGTACTCACCTACACCTTGTTCGAATCCAATCTATGATGTCATTATTATATGCACAATACACTCAAAAAGCGGGCGAGTCACTTACCAAACCATGGGTCGTGGGATGTTGTACAGCTGGATGAGTGGGAGTCAGATTGATAGCCCCCCGGGAAATTATCCTACCTCTGTAACCGTGACGCCGTCGACGATGACGCGCACGCGGACAACCCGCCAACTCGGCTGCCATTGATGATTGGGGTGCGCTAAATAACGCGTTCAGCGGCTCTGGGGCATCCCGCGGCGCTCCCGTGTTACATCCAAGTTGAGTTCGTCGTTGGGCACCGCGAGCGAGCCCGCTCCCTGGACTCTGGAACTGGAGCTGTTGTTACACAACATCCGCCAATCCGACACTGACAGAGCCATTGTGAGGAGGTGTGGCACCGAGGCCGGAGGAGGAGGCAAGGCTGTGCGGAGTGCGGGAGTGCACGGGCCATGGTGGGCAGGGTGTATGGTGAGTGTTGGAGATGGCGTGCGACGGTGTGCGGTGGACATACATAGAGGCAGGAGGTAAGAAGTACTTCCATACGAGAGGCAGTCGCGTATTGGATTGATGGGACGCGGAGGGGCGGACTCTGAATTGGGAAGCACGAGTATGAGACGGCCGAAAATTTCCACGAGTCAAGAAATAACTCTATAAGTCAGAATTGTGCTCAATATGCGCGGAATTGATTGTGGTTACATCAGAACTTCCAAGGATCTGAATTCACATTCTTTAAATTCACATCTGAGGCGATCTGCGCATTCTGAGAATTCGTAGCTCAGCGCATATTTGCCGCAGTGCCGAGCAGACTGATGCAGACTGACGCAGAACCACTCATCTTGCCACTGTGATGCCTGTGGTCTGCATCTGGCATTCGAGGGGACTTCAGGGAAGGCTGAAGGAGACCTGGGGAGAGGGCTGGATGGAGATCCAGGGAGAGCGAGTTGTAATCCTACTCAGGAGGAATGTGACCCTATCCAGGGCAATGTGAGCCGTTGACCAGGCAAGCAGGGATGGATGCTCAGCCAGAGAGATCTGCGTGGTAAGGCTCGCCTGTGCCCCCATATGACCCATGGTAGGGAGTAGACTATCTGGTCATACCGGCAGTGTGTGGATTCGTCCTTCAAGTAAAGGTTAAAGGTAAATCTGATTATCTAATACAGCTGGATGGCTGTATCTACATGGTAACATGTGACTATCATGTGATCTACAGTCCTCTGTACAAGTACCTAAGTGTCCAGTCCTCACAGAGCCCCCCACTTGTCCAGAGGGCATGTACTCTAAGTGAAAATGGAAAACAAGCATAAAACATATGGGTAAAAATAAAGAGAAAAAAGAATCACAATGGCCCCCCAAACTAGGCCAAAAGAATATATAAAGTAAAAATTTGGGAAGAATGAGCAAAAATAAAACAAAATAAGCAAAGAGAAAAAATTTGGTTCCCAAATTCTCTAGCCTTCCAAGGTAGATCTACAAGAGATCAAAGAGGGAATAGAGGATGGCTTCCTAACTCCAGATAGGAGAGTCAACCAATCCTAAGGCATCCTCTAAGAGCCAGAGCAAAGCTCTAGACTAGCTCTACAGATCTAGAGGATCTGAGAGGATGCAGAGGATAGCTTTCCTGCTCCATATAGGAGGGTCAGCCAATCCAGCATCCTAGAGGAGCTAGGGGCATAGCCATAAGGCAGCTCCTCCAAGGGATCATAGCCTGATCCCAGACATAGGGATAGATAGGGTAATAGGAGGAGGCTAGGCCTCCTCAGGACCCATGGTCCTACCCCCTACCCCTGCCCCCCACTTCTTTCGGTGTGCAGGCCAGACAGTGGTCATAGGATGAGGCATGTCTAGGAATGGGCAGCTAAAGAAGTACCAAGGAAGAAAAAGAGGAAAAGAAAATCCATGCCACAGAGTGGAAAGAAAGAAGGAAAGGACAGAGTGGACTCTGGCAGGTGGAAAAAAGCAAAGAGAAGGCATAAAATGGAAAGGAAAAGAGGCCCACTGGTCAGGATATGCTGAATGAGCTCAGCAGGAGGGAAGGAAAGCCTAGCACTTTCGAAACTTTGTCGTTTTGCGCATATAAGGGCTTGAAAGATGCGTCTTCGCAATCGTAACAGAACCAAAAAATTTGCGTGGAAAACGGAGCAGCCGTTCCGGAGATATAGGTCAATCTTCATTGAAGGGTAGGAAGAGGAGGAAAGAGGATGGTAAATTCGAAAATGCATCATTCCATGCGAGTAAGGGCTTGAACGTTGCGTCTTCGCAAACGTTACAAGGTCCAAAAAACCGCGTGAGAATCGAAAGCTTTGTTCCGAAGATATGGGCCAATCTTTCCTGATGATGAAGTGGGAAGGAATGATGAGGAGTGGATGATGTCCCAGAATATTCCACTGAATAGATCGTCATGTTCTTGAGCTCGATAGAACCGGAGAGTCGAGGTGAATACAAATCCGAAGCCTCCAGGAGGGATCTGCCATGGTTGCCAAGAGCGAACTTAGTCTCAGATCAGAGCACTGAAATGAGACATGTGGTCTAGTTCACTCAAATTTCGTTCGTTTGGCCTGCGCAGGGGCTTATTCGACGCGGCCTGCGTAGCCTAACACGCCGCAAAAATTCGCTAAGGGTTCGGAAGTCTGGTTCTTGAGAAACTGCCAAATCTTCGCTCTAGTGATAGAGATACAGGACAGGAGGAAGATGGGCCCCCAGAGTGTTCCACTGGTCAAAACAGGGTGAGCTGGGTGTCGTTAGAACCGGACAGAGAAGGAGAAGTCGAATCCCGAAGCAGAATAGGGCTAGAGGCGATGGAAGCCAAAAGAGAACGAAATTTCGGACCAGAGGTCCAAAATAGACAAAAGTGCACTCCTCGTCGAAAATTCCAAAGATTTGCTCGAGCAGGGGCTTGGAAGATGCGCCCTGCGCGGCCCAACACAGCGCAAAAAATTGCGGAGCAACCACAGGTCCGGTTCTTGAGTTATAGTCCAATATGCATTGAAGGTACTGATCAAGGGGGAGGAAGAGGTAATGGGCCCCCAGAATGATCTACTGCATAGAATTGGACGTTCTTACACTCGTTAGAACCGGGTGAGTAAGGCGAGCTCGAATCCGAAGGGATATTGCGAGTCCGTGAGCTGGTTGCTGAGATCGAGCGAAATTTCCGGACAGAGCTCCGAAATGGGCCAAGGAATTTTCCTTGTCCAAATAGTTGTCATTCTCCACATTCAAGGGCTTAAAAGAAGCGGCTTAAAGAGTAGAAACGAGCACAAGAGTAACCGGCAGGTTCTGAAGAGTTGATCCAGATATATTGCCCAATCTCCGCCCAAGGTAGAAAGTATGGGACAGAGAAGGAGATCAGGCATCTCGGAACATTCCACTGTGTAAAATTCGACGTTCTTAAGCTCGTTAGAACCGTATGAATGAGTCGAGCTCGAATCCAAAGAGAGCTAACGAGTTGAAGCAGTAGTTGTTGAGATCCGGAATGAAGTGACTCTAGAGAGCCCAAATGACTAAAAGGGCAGAAGTCGGTTGAATGTTGCTCGTTCTTGTCGCGCAGGGCATCGTTACATGCGTATAAGCGAGCTCTTGAGGCATCAAAAAACCGCGAGTCAATCTGAGCAGTTTTCACAGAGATATGAGATGATCTCTGGTCATAGAATGATCAAGGGAGAGCCAGTGTAGATGGCAAAGTCCCAGGATGATCTACTGCTCGGAATCCAATGATATTGGGCTCATTAAAACGGACGGATGAGTAGATCCCGAATCCGAAATCCGTTTATGAGTAGACACCGCGGTTGATGAGAACGAAATCGATGTCTCATCAGGAGGCTGAGATGACTGTAAAGTCATAGCTCGGGCGATACGCAACGGTTTAGAACGTTCAAGGGCGCTTTCAAATGAGGCGAACGAGGGCTTTCCAGCGCAAAAAACCGCGTAACAATAGACGAAGCGGTTGAGGAGATATGGCCCAACTCTGCTCATAACAGGAGCAATGGAGGAGCATGAGGACATGCCAGT
Organism: Pholiota molesta; assembly: GCA_014925825.1. Lineage (NCBI taxonomy): Eukaryota > Fungi > Basidiomycota > Agaricomycetes > Agaricales > Strophariaceae > Pholiota > Pholiota molesta. Next base: position 68,742 of record JACGCK010000205.1, read on the forward strand.
ATTTCGGAAGGTTCTCCTGTTCAGAATGGGATGATCTTGGGCTCGATAGAACCGGACGGATGAGGCGAGCTCGAATCCGAAGAGATCACCCAGATACGGGCAGTCGTTGATGAGAACGAATTTGGTTTCACATCAGGAGACCAAAATGTCTCAAAGGCCATATCTCGCTTGGAAATCGCTTGCTAGACACGCGCAGGGCCTCGTTGGAAACGCCTCGACAAGCGCGACGGAGCGCAAAAAAGCCGCGCAACAATCTGTGGACTGGTTGAGGAGAAGCGGATGAATCTCTGTCCTCAGAGTAGGAACAGCAGGGGAGGAGGACATCAAAGATTTCGGAGATGTCGTCTGCTCGGAATTCGATGATCTTGGGCTCTCCAGAACCGGACGGATGAGCCGAGCTCGAATCCGAAAAGACCTTGATGATCCGGGTCTGGAAGGCGAGAACGAATCGATTTCGTCTCAAGACATCGAAATGTCTCATCATCCACTTCTCACTCAAAAGTGGAGAGTCTGGGGTGATTGAAGGCGCATTCGATATCGATTTGATAAGGCCCACAAGCAGCAAAAAAACGCTTCGCGATCCATGGAACGGTTGAGGAGAAACAGATGCATCTCTGTTCTTAGACCAGAAACAGAGGAGCATGAGAACATGCGGAGATTTCGGAGACTTCCTGTGCTCGGAATCCAACGATCTTGGGTTTGAAAAAACCGGACGGATGAGGCGAGCTCGAATCCGAAAAGATCGTAATCGACCGAGGTCTGGAAGGCGAGAACGAATCGATTTCGTCTCAGGACATCGAAATGTCTCAGCATCTGTTTCTCGCCCAAAGGTGGGTCGTTTGGGGCTATCGAGGGCGCGTTTGATATCGATTTGACGAGGGCTACAAGGGGCAAAAAGCCGCTTAACGATCCATGGAGCAGTTGGGGAGAAACAGATGCATCTCTGTTCTTAGACCAGAAACAGAGGAGCATGAGAACATGCAGAGATTTCGGAAGCTTCCTGTGCTCGGAATCCAATGATCTTGGGTTTGAAAGAACCGGACGGATGAGGAGAGCTCGAATCCGAAGAGATCGTAATTGACCGAGGTCTGGAAGGCGAGAACGAATCGATTTCGTCTCAGGACATCGAAATGTCTCAGCATCTGTTTCTCACCCAAAGGTGGGTCGTTTGGGGCCATCAAGAGCGCGTTCGATATTGCTTCGACGAGGGCTACAAGCCGCAAAAATCCGCTTGTCGATCCAAGGAGTGGTTGGGGAGATATGGGGCCATCAATCCAACCAGAATCATCATCTTCCCTCCAAATCATCATAAGTCCAATTCCAGAGGAACTCCTTGGCTGAGGAGCATTCCTAGGACCAGAGGGAAGGTGGAAAGGGGGTGAAGGGCATAGCAAAAAGGAGAAGGGAGAGCATAAAGGGAAAAGGAGAACCAACCCAGAAGTAGGGACTTAGTATGCCAGCTGGCACCAATGTCAACCCAACTGTGGGTCAGGAGGAACCTCAGAAAGGAGTAGGGACTCAAAATGCCACCTGGCACCAAGTCAAACCCAACTGATTTCTGAGGGGAGAAGGAAAGGAGAGCCAACCCAGAAGTAGGGACTTAGTATGCCAGCTGGCACCAATGTCAACCCAACTGTGGGTCAGGAGGAACCTCAGAAAGGAGTAGGGACTCAGAATGCCACCTGGCACCAAGTCAAACCCAACTGATTTCTGAGGGGAGAAGGAAAGGAGTGCCAGGTCATCTTGAAACCTTCTTGGAGAGAAGTCCGCGGTGCCCCCACCATTGTGATGCCTGTGGTCTGCATCTGGCATTCGAGGGGACTTCAGGGAAGGCTGAAGGAGACCTGGGGAGAGGGCTGGATGGAGATCCAGGGAGAGCGAGTTGTAATCCTACTCAGGAGGAATGTGACCCTATCCAGGGCAATGTGAGCCGTTGACCAGGCAAGCAGGGATGGATGCTCAGCCAGAGAGATCTGCGTGGTAAGGCTCGCCTGTGCCCCCATATGACCCATGGTAGGGAGTAGACTATCTGGTCATACCGGCAGTGTGTGGATTCGTCCTTCAAGTAAAGGTTAAAGGTAAATCTGATTATCTAATACAGCTGGATGGCTGTATCTACATGGTAACATGTGACTATCATGTGATCTACAGTCCTCTGTACAAGTACCTAAGTGTCCAGTCCTCACAGCCACAGAGCCGGTTTTCACTGGGAATGAGCACTTAGGCAGACCGCAGGAATCGGAGAAACTTTGGATATATTCAAACATAAATGTCTATAGGAGAGTTACAGTCAACAATCGTTCAAGAAACTAGAAACGCGACACGTACCAAGGGCTTGTACATCAGGGTCCACTGGCTACTAAAAAGTGGAAAAATGGTCCGAAAAATAAAATCATTTTGAATAGGCCATTTGGTAGGGACATTCTTATAGACAGTATCTGTGGCAAAAATTTGATTTTAGAAGAAGCCCTTGCCAAGTTATAGTGATTTTAGTGAATTACCATATATAGACAAATATAAAATCACCAGGTAGGTAAAAAAATACTTTATTTGGTTTGAATATATACATATTTATTATATCTTGCTGTTCACCAAATTTTGTGATTTTAGAGCTAGTCTGGGACCTTGCACAGATTTACCCCCAGATTCCAGATCTACATAGGTCTGATGCTGATGTAAGCACTCAAAATTCACAAAACTGGTCTTGATAGAGTGCTATAGGTTCCCTGACATTGGGAAACATGTTTAGAACATACAAAGTAGAATGGTTATTCCATAACAGATGTCTAGTAAAGAGTACAACAGCAGCCATCTAATTTTGATGGACCCTCACATGCCTTTTTCCCACGGGTCATGTGAGGGACAGAATCCACTTTCTATCCCTCACATGACATTTTCCCACACGTCATGTGAGGGACAGAATCTACTTTCTGTCCCTCATATGCCTTTTTCCCACATGTCATGTGAGTGACAGAATCTACTTTCTGTCCCTCACATGACATGTTTCAATGTTTCCCACATACTTTCTGTCCCTCACATGCCTTTTTCCCACATGTCATGTGAGTGACAGAATCTACTTTCTGTCCCTCACATGCCTTTTTCCCACATGTCATGTGAGGGATAGAATCTACTTTCTGACCCTCACATGACATTTTCCCATGTGTCATGTGAGGGACAGAAAGTGGATTCTGTCCCTCACATGCCTTTTTCCCACATGTCATGTGAGGGACAGAATCCACTTTCTGTCCCTCACATGACACTTTCCCATTCTGTCCCTCACATGACACTTTCCCACGTGTCATGTGAGTGACAGAATCCACTTTCTGTCCCTCACATGCCTTTTTCCCACATGTCATGTGAGGGATAGAATCTACTTTCTGACCCTCACATGCCTTTTTCCCACATGTCATGTGAGGGATAGAATCTACTTTCTGACCCTCACATGACATTTTCCCATGTGTCATGTGAGGGACAGAAAGTGGATTCTGACCCTCACATGACACGTGGGAAAGTGTCATGTGAGGGTCAGAATCCACTTTCTGTCCCTCACATGCCTTTTTCCCACATGTCATGTGAGTGACAGAATCTACTTTCTGTCCCTCACATGCCTTTTTCCCACATGTCATGTGAGGGATAGAATCTACTTTCTGACCCTCACATGACATTTTCCCATGTGTCATGTGAGGGACAGAAAGTGGATTCTGTCCCTCACATGCCTTTTTCCCACATGTCATGTGAGGGATAGAATCTACTTTCTGACCCTCACATGACACTTTCCCACATGTCATATGAGTGACAGAATCCACTTTCTGTCCCTCACATGCCTTTTTCCCACATGTCATGTGAGGGATAGAATCTACTTTCTATCCCTCATATGACATTTTCCCACGTGTCATGTGAGGGACAGAATCCACTTTCTGTCCTTCACATGACATTTCCCACGTGTCATGTGAGGGTCAGAATCCACTTTCTGTCCCTCACATGCCTTTTTCCCATGTGTCATGTGAGAGTTTCCGGGGTGTACACTCTTGCTCATGGAGGGCAGAAGCTATATTGCACTGTTTGGTGGATATGACTGTAATGCCGACAAAGCTATCTCCAATATCCTTATTATTGATCTAGACAAATATAACTATGGTGCAGACAAAGCCATCAGGACAGAAAGTAGATTCTGTCCTTCACATGCCTTTTTCCCATGTGTCATGTGAGGGACAGAAAGTGGATTCTGACCCTCACATGCCATTTTCCCATGTGTCATGTGAGGGACAGAAAGTGGATTCTGACCCTCACATGCCTTTTTCCCACGTGTCATGTGAGGGTCAGAATCTACTTTCTGTCCCTCACATGCCTTTTTCCCACGTGTCATGTGAGGGACAGAATCCACTTTCTGTCCTTTACATGACATTTCCCACGTGTCATGTGAGGGTCAGAATCTACTTTCTGTCCCTCACATGCCTTTTTCCCACGTGTCATGTGAGAGTTTTCCGGGGTATACACTCTTGCTCATGGAGGGCACAAGCTATATTGCACTGTTTGGTGGATATGACTGTAATGCTGACAAAGCTATCTCCAATATCCTTATTATTGATCTAGACAAATATAACTGTGGTGCAGACAAAGCCATCAGGACAGAAAGTAGATTCTGTCCTTCACATGCCTTTTTCCCATGTGTCATGTGAGGGACAGAATCTACTTTCTGTCCCTCACATGACACATGTGCCACACCGTGACACCATCGTATTAAATATATGCCCGCCTGTCGTGTTAATGTTTTCTTGCAGTCAAGACTACACCCCCGCAGATGCGCCTTCCCGCCCACAACACCATCAAGTCCATGCTACAGCCTACTAGTGGTCAATATGCCCAGTGCCGCACCTTTCTGCCGTCATGGCTTACCGCGCCGACACATCTTTCCACCATCGCGCCCCACCTACGTGCGTCGTGCCCCACCAATCCCGCCCTCAGGTCCACTCCACTACGTCACTCCTCAACGCCCCCGCCAACACGTCTTCCCGCCCCTCGCGCCATCGCGTCCATGCCACCGTGTCTGCCACTCACCGCGTATGCAACTGGCGGTCTAGGTGCTTATTTCTCACAGCTTGTACAGTACGCCACCTGCGCACGCCGACGCATGCCGACCCCCCAATGCCCCCATATATCTGTAATGGAAATGGCTGATGAACTTCGGTTTTATAGCCGAATGGTAACGACCACCTTGTTGAAAAGGGGATCTTGTACAAGCTCAACATCTCAGCTACTGAAATCAACATGCAACTCGCAGAGAGGAATTTCATGGCAGCTAAGCGCGCCGTGGAGATAATTTTAAATGGGCAATGAGAAAAGGCAGTGGCCCATGAGTGAGGTGCGTGAGAGTGCGTGAGGGTGCGTGCACTCACTTTCACTCATTTTCGACTCGCGCTCACTCACCTCACTCACTTTTTTGGCCGGCACTGCCCCCGGCAACTTCGGCTGCCGTTCGGCAACAAGTTCCCACCGTCTCAACCACACCTCCCATTGCAAAATCACCGCGCGAAAACTGCACAAGAGACATGGGTAGTATATAACTATTCTGTATCGATTCTATATGTATATAGCTACCCTTAAAAACTGTTTTATTAACAAATGAGCCATCTCCATAGGTTGTATAAGTGTAAGAGATAGTATTCATGTGTGCTGAGTCCAGCAGGTGCATACTGCTACAGCTCACGATGAATCACGTCAAAATGTTTATGAAGATTTGGGTCTGAAAAGCGTCGGGCAAGCGAAGCGCTCAGCGCAGCCTAAGTTACTCCTTGTGTAATTGATGTGAACTACGTCGAATTACATGTAAGGTTGTGAGTATAAGATGTTAGATGCTCCACAAGCGTGTACATGCCATACTGCCAGTGCACTGTGCACTCCTCACGCACCAAGGTTGTGAGTATACAACGTTAGAGGCTCCACAAGCGCATACGTGCCACACTGCACCGCGCACTCCTCACCAACTCCTCACGCACTCCTCACGCACCCTCACGCACTCTTCACGCACTTTCACGCACTCTCACTCACTTTTGCTCAGGCACTCACGCACTCATACGCACCTTCACGCACCTTCACGCACCCTCACGCACTCTTAAATATCCCCACTCATCCTCACTCGTCCATCACTCATCCTCACTCATATATCACTCATTGAATTAGAAGTAAGTGCTTTTATCACTCACTTATCCGCACTTACACTCACTCACTTGTATTTCACTCATTGTTACACACTTATCTTCTTAACCTCGCACTTACATGACTGATAGATGATTATAATAGAATTTTCACAGCGACGGGGATGACGATCGTCATCGGTTTGTCATCTCTCTCCTTCATCCCCTCATCCGTTAATTGCGCTAACCTTCAGTGCAGCAGGCTAGATCCTCGTTCAGCTCTTCTCCCAATTCGAGCGCGACTTGCGTAACGCCTGTCTTTCTGGCCATTTTGACGCTCTGCGCCGCGGTCTCAACCCTCCTCTCTACAGCCATGATGGTGCAATTGAAGCCACTGTGGTTCTGCTTTCCACATATGATGGGGCAGTCGTGGAGGGAGGAATGACCCTGCAGCTTGCTGCGGAGGGTACTATGGCACCTGGGGGGCAAATCCTGAGCTCGGGCTGGCAAACTGCGAGTGGACTGTGGGTTGTCGTCAACGAGGCGGATAGGACTTACGAGGTGGACGTGCTTCCAAAGGTAAGCTTTGAATTCCGTGTACAAACCAATATACTCACTATCTACGTTTTAGGTCGTGATTTCCAGGCTACTATGCGTAGCCCAGTTGTCCCTTCATCCCCCCCGACCCTCTGCCAATCAACACCGCCGCCCGATGACGCGGCCGGGGCAAGGAATGTTCAACGTTAGCAAGCGCTGTCGGAATCAAACATGATCACGCACGAACCGAATATGATCACAAGCACGGAACGGATGCATGCTCGTCGCCTGCACCCCTCGCCTCCTAGACCTCCCGCGCCTGTGTATCAAAGAGCCCGAACACCACGCCTTCGCAAGCGGAAAGACGCACGAGCTCGCGGGCCAGCTGGTAGGCTTCGCGGAGGCTGGACGCGTTCCACGACGCCGGCAACACCAACACCAACGCCGGAACACTCGCGGAGCTGTGCTGCTGCACCACGTCACCGCCGTGCCTTCGACAGTAGCAGACGTACCGAGCACGACTGCTGCCCTTCCGTGAGCAGCAGACGTACCGTGTTCCGCTCGAGCCGCGCGAACGACAAGCGCTCCACGCGGCGCACCTATGCGAGAGCGGCCGGCGCAGATGGCGACGCAGTTAGTGATGGAGGGCGCGGAGGACGGGGTGGTGGACGTGAGGCGCGAAGGAACCGGGAACCTGACATAGCTCATAACAGAACTGTATAAAGAGTTTATATACAAAGTAGTCGAAGTATAGAACTACTATTCGACAATTAAGTTGAATATAACATGTATTTTAATATTGTTTGACCTCCTGGGGTAATATTAGAGGCCGTACAAAGGTCGTTGGCTTGGCCTCAGTGCTCATTGATCGTTGATCATCCTTCAAAGCTTCACACACCACTCACTGACGCACTGACGCACCCTCACTCATCGTTCACTTAGTCTCACTCATCATCCACTCACCTTCACTCATTATTCACTCATTCTCACTCACCTTCACGCATTCTCACGCACACACTTCCCCTCACTGCTGGCACACTGCCTTTTACCCGTGCCCATTTTAAATACATAGCATCCTTTTATAGATTGTATGGATGGTGTCCTTAGTCTATCAATGCATTGCAGTTAAGCCTATGATTGATAGTGAATATACGTGACCAGAGCATAAATAATGGTCGTATTTCACTTTACAATGGGTTTATGTTTATGGGCCGCAGCGTAGTTCCACGCCACTGCTCAGCGACAAGTATCAATATGATCGACTCGTCACCTCCTTAAGCCCTCTCTTCCTTCCATAGGTGATACCTAAGCAACCATGACAGGTGTCATTTTTTTTTCATGTGATTGGTGGAAGCCCATGGGACAAGCGTCCCAAATGCCCACCCCCAATGATCCAGCCCCAGCTTTCATCTAAACCCTAAGCCCAGGAAAATGAGAAGTTGACGCGACGAAAAGCACGGAAAGTATGTATGTGCACGATAAAGTACTGTATGTTGAAGGTGAAGAGTATAATATAAAGGAAAGAAGATGTGGAATGGTACAGCACATGGGTGGGGAAAAATGCTATTTACAGGAGAAGGAGAAAGGGAGAGAGAGCGAGAGGAGAGAGAGAAAGGAAAGAAAAGAAAAGAAAAAGAAAAAAGAAAAGAAAAGAGAAGAAAAGGGGCATTTACACCCATGCACCCTAAAGTCGATCTGGTTTGCTTCGCCGGCTTCGGGGGCAGGGGTTCGACGTCGCCATGAGATTCTTCAAAGCGCTTTGTCTGCTTGATGAATTGCAGTATGTGTTTGACGAGCTTCTTGTCACCCATGAGGCAGGTCCTACTTTGTGGTTGGGCCGATACTGTCGGTATGCGCCGGCATTGCCTTGATGTAAGGGTTGAACGGTTTCTGGGGCTTCTTTGCACTGCTGGCATGTGGGGCTGTCGACCAAGTTGAAGCGATGTAGGTATGCCTGGAGCGGCGCGTGCTCTGTTCGTAGTTGTGTGATGATGCTTGCGCACCGTCTGGGAAGCTTCCTGCACATGATTCGGTATTTTGGTGAGGGTGTGGTTGGGTCAATTCTGGATATCCTTTCGAATCGGGGTAATGCTTGGAATTCTTTCGGGTGCTTCGTCTTTAGCCGCTTTCGAAGTTCTTGCCTTGTCGCTGCTTTGCTGGCTGGTAATGGCTTTTTGAGGATTCCGGTAGTGCGGCGTGTGTTGGCTTCCGTTCCTTCCGTGGCTTTCTTGGCCTCCTTGTGTACCTCATCTCTGCCTGGCAATGCGGGAAGTAAAAAAGGGCTGTAAAAAGAAACCTGGTGATATATAATTGAGCGCGAAAGTCAAAAAAGAGGAATTGAGAAGATTTCTAGTGCCGCCAGGGTGGAGAGTCTGACATGCCAGAAGCGGAAACTGCTGGAAGGTAGGTTATTGTAAAGGGAAGGGATGGAAAGAAATAAAAGCAGTGGTGGTGGATAGTCAGTCATTCCACTCATATATAGACTTGATACACTGTCGGCATTAAAATGCCATCCTTGCCGCAATTGCCGCTTTTATTCAGGGGTGTACTGGATTGTAGACTTGCCGCACTCTCGGCATTAAAATGGCCTTCCTTGCCGCCATTGCCGCTTCTATCAGTGACTGCACTTGTCTGTAGACTTGCCACCCTGGAGGCATTTTACCCATCCTCAATAATCCTCCCCGGAGGCTTACAGAAATTCCATGTATGGCATCGCATTTTCATTGTCAAAGATTTCCCTGTGTGTTCTGCATGCAACTTGGTCCACCTGGAGATCGATACCCCTGGACGCAAAATATTTGGGAAATTTGGCTCTGATAAAAGTGGAAGGGGATTCCATCCATCTTTTTATAACTTTTCACAGACATTGAAATGAGTAGACATTGTGCATGGCCCTGGCACGACTACACTCGAACACCATGTGTGTCATTGACTTGTATGTACACTCATTCTAACTGCTGTCCCATCCAATGTCTGTGATGCTTGACATGTCAGTAAAGGCATTTTGAAATGACCCAACGAGGTAACGAGGACAGGTAAGGAGCATTTTGAAATGATACAACGAGTCAGGTAACGCTTTTGAATTGACCCAACGAGTTAACGACGTAAGCCCTTTGAAACGAACCAACACAACAGGTAACGAGGGCAGGTAATAGGCAATTAAAACCACTGAACGCTTTTGAACTGACGCAACGATTTAACGACGTAAGCCTTTTGAAACGACCCAACGAGGTAACGAGGGCAGGTAATGGGAATTTCAAACGACCCAATGATTTTGCATTTACCCTACGAGGTAACGAGGGAAGGTAATGGGCAAGTTAAAATGATCCAGCGAGTCAGGGAACGCTTTTGAATTGACCCAACG
>JACGCK010000206.1:0-78497 GCA_014925825.1 Pholiota molesta
TGTTTGGATCAGAGGGCGTTGTCGGGGACGGGCATACGCCACGCCCTCTGATCCAAGCAAATAAAACCCCGACAATGCCCTCTGATCCAAACAAACACGTCCACAACAATGGACTTTGTATCGCGTATCGACTCTCAACCCGCTCTCATCGCCGGGGGCGGGTTCAGCACGTAGGACGTAGGAGTTTTTCTCCTGCGTTCTGTCCTCCCTTCAACGCTGGACTCAGGAGTTTTTCTCTTGTGTTCAGTGCCTCTGGACTCGACCATGCCCCTTCCCCCCTTGGAGTATCTCATCGCCTCGAGGCCTTTCGTCCCGCCTGACCGGAATCCTGGACACATGGCACTCTGCAACACATGGCGGATGGATTATACGGAGGGGCGCCGGGGATGTCTATACTACAGGTGCGCAGATATTATCTTTCCGCCTTGTGCAATCATCTAACCCATTTGTCGTGCGCCGCAGATAACACATCTCCTCGCTTAACATCGCCTCTGCGCATGCATGCTCTCGTATCCGTAAGTCTTCTACACTCAGTCGATCCCCATTGTCTAACATCCGCCCCCTAGTTCCTTATCACTACCGCAGCTGACCTCTCCTTGGACCATTCGCCGCCTGCTGGATCAATCGATTAGAACATAGGTCCGTAATCTCTGCTGTTCCGGGGTATTTGTCTAACCCATTTGTCTTGCGCTGTAGATAACATATCTCTCCTTGCGTAGCTTCGTCCCGAGTCCTCGCCCCAAAATTCAATCAAGATACGAGACGCTGGAGTCTAGCTACCTACCACACCTTCGTCCTCCTGATCCTATGGATTTGCGGCTGGGTCCAGGTATGTATTAGCAACGCTTTTCGGCATCTATCTCTATCTTACATGTTCGCCTTGTGAATTACAGATGTAATATATTCGCCCCCAAGTTCCGTTTGCAGCCGGGCGCACTTCTCATTGATGTACGTTAACTCGTTCATTTTGTCCCCCCAATTTCTGACGTTTCTTGTGATTGTTGTGCCCTACAGCTTTGTCTCATTGGCCCTCACCCTAACCCTCTTCGGCCGATTTTTCTGCTACCATCCTCTGACGCGCGCTGCGCCTCAACTGTCCCACTTTAGACCTTCGCTTCACGTTTTCGATAGGATTCGCTAAAGTCTGTCCTGGTGGATACACTCCGTGGTGTCCCCGCGTAGCACCCTTCGCAGTAGCTGTTTCGTTTAAATAAATAGACGGCGTCTTTTTGTCGACGTAATCTCATATCGTCCTTACATCTCCCTTGCCTGACCCAACAATGCCCGACGACTTCCAAATGTCAGACTCCTTTGAGCCGGAGGAGGGCCAAGTGGAATCACTGTCGCTTCCGGGGTTCGTAAACTGCGCAAAGTACCTCGAAAAGCACGGAAGCAAAGAGGAATTCGTCAGATTCGTCCTCACAGGCGTACTCGACAACAGACAGTATTCGGTTGACGCCATCAAGGACGCACTCCCTCCCGACCATCGGGTCCAGTCTTTCCGCGATTATGACAGTGTCCTTGGACTGCATGATACCATCTGCGTCGATACCTATCTGACGATGTTCCCTGTCTCCCGGCATGAAGACACCCTGCGACGCAACGTTCACATCAAGATTTCATTCGCGAACGAATTCGTACGTCCAAATTTTTCTTATTGAAATCCGTCCTTGTTGATCATGTTTCAATAGGGAGAACACACCGATATTCCCATCCATCGTATTCCTAACATCTGCATTGCAAAGTGGGGTACGCACAATATGTTGCGTGTACTGTTCCTCGGTCTGTACAACAAGGAGCGCAAATCGCCTGTCCTCGATCAACCGGACTCCGCCACCTTTTATGACAAGGGACTCCGTCCGGCTATCGGTAAACTCATTGACAGTGCCATTTCTGAATGGCCGCCTACCTACACTGCAGAGATGTTTCGCGCCCGAGGCAAGAACGGGACACTAGCCTTTCAATCGAAGTCCGTCCCGAAGCACTTCGTACCCTTCATTGGCGAGCAGCTTCGTGACACCCTTTCCGAAAACGACGTCTCTTGGGGAGAAGGGCTCATCTTCCTCCACCAAATCCGCGGTGTCAAAGCCGCGAACGGTCATCACCCCAACTCTATGTCAGCCCACGATGCTTTGGACGACCTCTTCCGCGATCACCATATCACCGCTGAAGCGCACATCGATGGTCGCTGGTGGGTGGATGTTGGGCTCGAGCTTGGATCCCTGCGCGATGAATGTCTGGCGTGGCGAACCGATTCTCATTTTCACGTCGTCAAAGATGTCCTCGATATTCCTCCTCTCCATGCGCGTCGAATCACCCAAACCGGTAGCTCTAAATACATCCGCGACTTGACTTCCCATTTGACTTCCGTCTCTGGCTGCCGAATTAGCCCCGGTGTTCGCGCGCAAGGTCCTCACAGTGCGCTGTACTTGCAAATGTACATGACTGACAAGTCAATAACCTATCGCCCGGATGGGAGCCACTTCGGAAAGTTTATGCGGGGCCAGGATATCCTACAAGGCAAGGCGGATGATTACTGCCACGATCTCTATACGGTTTATCGAGACGCTACAACCAAGAACCCCTCGCTTGCCCGCGTCGAAGTCCGCGTTCCTCTTGCCGACGCTGCTAATGTTCTAGTCGATGTTGACATCGACGCTCTTCGTGGCGGCCTGGTATGCTTCACCAAATCTATCTGGTGGTAAGACTCATTACTTTCGAACACTTTCACTCGTACTAATAATCTTATGTTTTTTGTTCTAAGGAGTTTGCGAGCATACCGTGTTTTCGCGTTCAAAATTATTCTCGAGCAGCAGAGGCTCGGGACTAGCACCCTCCGTTCCACTGACAGCGCCCTTCTCCTAACGGCCGCTGCTCCTTGGTTCGTCAACGGGTTGCATTCTGCACCGGAAAACGGATCCTGTTCGCGCGACTTGATGGGCAAAATCCTGCCTACCGTTAATCGAGGCGATGCGGACGCGGACACGCTTGCTTATCCCGCCCGCACCCGGGCTCCAGCAGTGCCAGACGAAGAGGACGAAGAGGACGAAGAGGACGAAGAGGACGAAGGCGAAGAAGTGGTTGAAGATCCCGCCAACGACGACGAGGATAACATGTCGGTCGATTCTGGCGCTTCTGATGATGACGATGCTCCCGTTCCTATCAATCGACACCCGCGCATTGATAACCGCCCGGAAACTCTGCCCCATAATCCATATGGGATTGTCTTCCTCCGAGAAATCCGCATCGGACAAGGTACTGTGGTGCCTCGCTTTCAGGACCGCAGTGTGGAGATGATCACCGCGAAGACGTTCCATTACATCTTTGGCGTCAATAGGGATAGGGTCGATGGCGAATACCTCAGATCCCAACTCGTCGTCCCATCCAATCCCTTTCGCGTAGCAAACAAGACACGGCGCACCGCAACGCGATATGTGGAGGAGATAGAGGCGCCGCGCATTTTCAACCTCTCCGATCGTGGCTACCATCTTCCACCTCCTTTGCGAGACGACGGCTCCGACGTAGAGAACGACGACGAGCCCGAGGTTGTTGAAGAAGCTCTCGATATCGATGCGAGACTCACGACGCTGTGGCGCCAGTTTCTCGTGGACGTCACAGCCAAAGCTCCCAATCGCAAAGGCGCTCGCCTGGGTTCGTATTGCAAGCTGACGAAACTCCAGCGCGATCGTGTCAACGACGCCACTTACCAGAATCTACGACTCCGGGAGTATTTCTTTCACTGTCAATACAAGACCGGCACGAAGAGCGATTGGGACGAGGCCTTCAACAAGTTCTGGCCTCAGCAGGGGACCGTGCTCTTTGGCAAGCCTCAAAACTTACCATCGATGCGATATTACTTAGAGTGGAACCAATGGCTCTCTGAAATCCCCGAGGATCAGGCGCACGTTATCGCAGCGATGCGCGTCGATCTGAAGAAGCGTTTCGACGCCTTGAAGTGGCTCCCTCAACCTCATTCCGATCGTATCTGGTACACGAAGGAAGACCTAGGCAACTCGTACCAGAGGTTCCCGGATTCTGACATCAGGTATGGACCGCGCGTCTTGATTCGATGGGGTGAACGAGCGATAATTTGAATAACATTACGGCCATTTTCTCAAGTAGTACCTTTCTGTACGGTTTGTAAAATTATGTCGCGCACACACAATATCTCATATCAAGTTATTCGTTACCAAGGCGCATTCACACTACGGAAGCTACGATAACAGCACTGATCTATCCGTACGTCTCTCGTCGTTTTACCATTCACCTATGTACCGACCGCTTACGCGCAGTGGCATTGCAATATCGCGGGCCGTATTTCCCGTGTTTGGCCATGTTTTGGTGACGTTTGATAACGCGACGCGTCAAGTCATCTCTCTTCTCTATCAACCACCACGAAGGCTTGTGCTAGGCGTTTTCCGCTTAACATAGGACGACGTCCCTCAACACCATTGTGTTAAGCGTTTTTCGCCTGACATAATATCAAGATCAGAACATACCCTCAAGGCCCCCGTCGATCACCGATACTTACTGTGATGTGCGTTTTCCGCATAACTAAGATCGCAGGGTTTTTTTCTAACCCGAGGCCCTTTAGCTCTACGCGTCTGTCGTGCTACGTTGCTACCCTTCCATCCGAAGTACCCCAATTCGTGTCCGTCGAGATGTCGTTCCCTACGTCTGGTATGCCAAATCTCGTTCCGGTTTCGTCACTGTAAGTCTGCATTTATTTCTCTGTTTGAATGGATCCTTACTCTCGCTTTCCAGGCCCAGCGCTTCCTCTTCGCGCGTGCCCACCTCTTCGAATACGCCCATATCTGCTACTCCGTACGTGTTATCCGCCTGCTTGATTCTGTTTACAAACTAAGAATCCTATCTTATTATTAGTGTCGCCCATAATCAGGAACCCAAAACAGAAAAGCCCACAGTCTTGTGGCATGCGCAGTCGGGTCTCGTCGTCGCCTTGAATGCCTCTTACGTCCCTCGGGTGAAGAACGACGTCATGAGCAAGAACTATACCCAGCCAACCCTGCTCGATGACGGCGATATATACCTCGCTTTCACTCCTCGCTTTGCTCGCAATGAAGGCGATCTTTTTGGGCGTCTCAACCTCAATAGGCAGGCACTTGATCAAAGAATAATACCCCTGCGGAACGGAAAATTCACCCTCAACGAAGCTACGATAGAGAGTTGGTCTCGCCTCGAGAACGCTCTCCTCGACATGTCAGACACCTTGCTCATGCTCCTCCTACCTCGTCCTCCGGCTCTCGCATACCCTAAATTTCCTTGGGAGTTCGGCTATCGCAACGCGCATGCCACTCGCGACGTAGCTCTTCGCTGTGCCTTGCGTGCGCAGCAAGCGTTTCTGCCGTTGTCAGCCGTAGCGACGTTCTCCCTCAGCTTGTACATGGATGATTCGGGCGGGCTAGATAATGCCTATGCGACGCTGAAAAGGAAGAGTACTTACAAGGTCCACCCTGCATGGTGGGACCTGTTGACGGATTCCTACGTCTGCAACTTCAGCGCTAATTTCCGCGTCGGAGGTTTCATCAATCCTTACGAGTCTCAATGGATGGGTCGCGTCACCAAGTTCGTCCAGGCTCGAGTTTCCATTTGGATACTTTGGGGACACAATTACTACCTCGTCGCAGACAAGGAGAGCCGCGTCAAACCAGCAGACAAGTCCGCGTATTACTACTTCCCCCCGAGGATTGTTTGCGAAGAAGCCCAAGCGCGATCCATCGCCTCCGACTCGGTAGTCTTACCAGCGTATCGTTACGACCCTTTTGCAAGCAGCCAAGGACTTTGCCAAACCTTTGGTGGGACCAGCTCATCAGACGTCGACCCCACCACGGATTATGCACCCCCGGAATGGGATCTATCGCCCGCTCCCTTCGCAGACGACAATCTCGCGCCCTCATCTGAGATGCCCATGCAAGAGTCTTCTTCGGCTCCCTCACCTTCGTCTGTTCCCCATCCGTCATCGTCACAACTGGAGACGCAGAAAGAAGAGCAAGCCCTCCTTGCGCTGGAGAAATTCTTTGCCGATGTCGAGCTTCGCCGCGAAGCTTACCTCAAAAACGAAACGCCGGCCGACAAACAACGACGAGTTGCTAAAGAGGAACTGGCGAAAAAACATTCCTATGTGAAGACTTCGGCTTTTTTCGTGTGGCAAGAACAGGATGACGGTACCTATCGCCGGGAGAAAGTGAACTCGAAGCAGATCAGCGACGAGTGGGAGAACTTCACGCGAAACCAACGCAGGTACACGGGACATCGGGATCAATGGGATTTATGCCCTCAGCTTCCTCGTTACTCTTACGAAAACCCCAAGGAGAGACAGAGAGAGCCTGACCACTTTGACGATTCGGATTATGAGTCTGACTTTGAGCCCGACTTTCCGTCAACCCCGAAAGCCATCATCGAGATTCCCAACGACAATCACCGAGGTGCTACCATCGTCGACGAATTGTGCTCCCCTGCCTCAGATGCTGACCCCCTTGACGCGCGTCGCCGCGAGGCGTTCGACTTCGAAGCGTATCTACGGGATCGATTCGGCTACGACCTCCATTCGCCTGCAAATTGGCAGTCCAACACCATGCAACCAGGGGACGATCAGCACAAGCTGTTTGACAAAGCGATGACAGCCCTTTCCTATTCCACTGCCCCAGGATCTCCGAACGTCCAAGAGGCCGTCGTTCGCCTCTTCGAACTTCTCTCCACCCCGAACAAGACTTTTGCTGACCTTCCTGCATCTTTCGATCATTCGCCCGCGAGCAGCGCGTGCTTGTCCCTTGCAAGTGGCACTTTGAGTAGCAAGTTCGCGTCCCAACGGAATGCCATAGTTTACATTGTTCATGAAGGGCCCTGGGTAGACAAAGCTCCTTGGTCGATTGCCACGTCGGACGCCAGCACCGTCCTCCTCATTTTTCGTCGACGATGGTCAAATGTAGCTGACATCGCGCGAAACCTTGTTGAACGGGGAGTTCCCTTCAGAACCGTCGCCGCCGTCGCAGCGCCTCCGGCCCCCCTTCCTTTCTTACCGGTACGAGGACTCGGTGCCCGTCCGGAGAAATACAGTCCAACAGCGGAAGATTATTCGCAGTACCTGCAACGTCGCAATGACCTTCTCAGAGGTCCTAAGGGCCGCGCAGCACTCATGCGTGGGGGCATCATTGCACGAATTGCTCGCGACGTCATCGAAAGCAATGTCATCCTCGATGGGCCATCGACTACTGCATCTGCTGTCGCTGTACTTGGTCGCTTCACGCTCGTTGATGATGACCTCACCGAGAATGACATGGACATTATTTCCGGCGTTTACTACGTCAAGTTGGATCATGCGCCCAAAAAAGGCGAGAGTTTCATAGTCGGCACACGGGAGTATCTGTCGTGGTGGCCTCGGGACGGTACGTGGGTGATCGCGAGCAGCGTCTCGCAGATGGAATGGACAGAGCGTGCGGAGGACTTTTATCAGAAGCGCCTGGAGACACTTCGAACGTCACCTAAAACAGCCCTTCTCAACTCATCGAATTGGAAGAAATTCATGCGGAGGTACCCCACATTAGCGAAGATCACCGATTCTGGTGCCATGCACTGCCAGGCAGGATATTTGGAGGAGCATCATCGTAATACTGTTCATGTAAGTTCTTGTTTATTGATCTAATCCTTACTCTCCTCGCTAACTACTTTATAGGCTTCCAGCGGTCGTTAGCTCGCGTGTATTTGTATGTTCTCCATGTCGCGCTTTTGGTACAGGCTTTGTCACGCCGGTATGTTTTGATTTTAACTTTTATATTCAACTTCGCTGACCCCGCCACAAGTCCACCTCGTCTGTTCGTCATCGGGTTGATCTTTCTTGATGTATCATGTCAGTGATGGAGGGCTTTTTTAACAATGTATTTTTATGTATATACACGTCGCGCGCACGAAATTCGGATGGGGGGAGGCAGTTTTTTTTGTTAATAAATTTTTGACGCACTCTACAACGTAGAACTTAAGTCAAAATTCAATCGCGCCGCACTTCGAGGTTTATAATTGTAAGTCAAGTAAGTGTGCGCTTTAGCAGCGTATACGCAAATCATCTTATGTCTAAGTCAAATTCCCAACAATGTATATGAAATACAGAAGTCGTTTAAGACAATAACATCATTAATACTATAAACCTAAATGGTTATTATGGTACGCGCAGATGCGCGTACCATAATAACCATTCAGGTTTATAATAAAAAAGATGCCTATTTTCTAAAAAACTATCAGGTAATTCAAAGACACATTTGTAAGGGAATTTGACTTGGACATAAGAGGATTTGCATATCCGGTAATGTGAATGGACGGTAATGCAGACGCCTATATGACAAAAAAAGGAATGCTGTTGCTGCAGAGCAAGTGAGGTGTGATGTACAACTGTGTGCAAATCTGCCCACCATCCCTAGGCCGTCCCAAGCCTATCCGCTGTCCATCCCAAGCCCATCCCTAGCCAATCTGCCCACCGGCCCTAGGCCGTCCCAAGCCCATCCCTAGCCAATCTGCCCACTGGCCCTAGGCCGTCCCAAGCCCATCCCTAGCCAATCTGCCCACCGGCCCTAGGCCATCCCAAGCCCATCCCTAGCCAATCTGCCCACCGTCCCTAGGCCGTCCCAAGCCCATCCCTAGCCAATCTGCCCCCCGTCCCTAGCCCATCCCTAGCCAATCCCTAGCAAAACCCTAGCAAAACCCTAGCAAACTGCGTACAAAAAGTACCCATAACCAAAGTCTGCCTCTGAGGCTCTAAGATCCTCATTTATGCTGCACAGAGTGCAATTCTTGTCATAATGACACGATTTTTTTTGCGTCCAGAAGTGAGGCTCGTCGCGCCTCACTCGTACCAGTAGCGCACGCACCAGCACTCTGCAAAAAATCTGACATTGAAACTTAGATTGCAATGACCCAACAATTAATACAGTTGAAGAGTAGAACTCGATTGAACAGCTTAGCATTCTCAAATGGCTTGAAAGTATACGAGAAACTCATAGATTGTGTATGATTGCTGTTCCACATCTCTATGCTGATATATGAAGATATCATGCACAAAGGGGCAAAGCATCATACTGCAGAATCATGGAAGCAGCGGTATAAGACACACTGAGATGAATTTGATGCCAGGATGCTACATCTTCAGCATGGGACTATCCCACTCTATGGAATACATACTCCCGCCCTAGTCCATCCCTAGGTGGTCTGCCCTCCATCCCTAGGCTGTGCCTACCAATCTGCTGTCTGTCCCTAGCCCATCCCTACCAATCTGCCCTCCGTCCCTAGCCCATTTCTAGCCAATCCCTAGCAAAACCCTAGCAAAACCCTAGCAAACTGCGTACAAAAAGTACCCATAACCCTAAACCCTGAGCACAGCTATGCATAAAAACTTCTAATGTCAAAACGCACAGATTCTGTCTATCTGCACTTGGAGGATCACACAGAGCTCAGTTTTCATCGTAAAGACACAAGATTTTGGCGGTGTGTACGTGGGGCGCGACGCACCCCATTGCATGGCGGACGTGAGCACAGCTATGCACAAAAAATTCTAATGCCAAAACGCACTTGGTAGCTATTTAGCAGCAATACACAAACTTGACTTGAGTCTACTGACTTGAGTTTTGGTCGTACTAACATGATATTTTGGTGGTGTGTACGTGGGGCGCGTCGCGCCCCATTGCATGGCGGACGTGAGCACAGCTATGCATAAAAACTTCTAATGTCAAAACGCACAGATTCTGTCTATCTGCACTTGGGAGGATCACACAGAGCTCAGTTTTCATCGTAATGACACAAGATTTTGGCGGTGTGTACGTGGGGCGCGACGCACCCCATTGCATGGCGGACGTGAGCACAGCTATGCACAAAAAATTCTAATGCCAAAACGCACTTGGTAGCTATTTAGCAGCAATACACAAACTTGACTTGAGTCTACTGACTTGAGTTTTGGTCGTACTAACATGATATTTTGGCGGTGTGTACGTGGGGCGCGACGCACCCCATTGCATGGCGGACGTGAGCACAGCTATGCACAAAAAATTCTAATGCCAAAACGCACTTGGTAGCTATTTAGCAGCAATACACAAACTTGACTTGAGTCTACTGACTTGAGTTTTGGTCGTACTAACATGATATTTTGGTGGTGTGTACGTGGGGCGCGTCGCGCCCCATTGCATGGCGGACGTGAGCACAGCTATGCATAAAAACTTCTAATGTCAAAACGCACAGATTCTGTCTATCTGCACTTGGGAGGATCACACAGAGCTCAGTTTTCATCGTAATGACACAAGATTTTGGCGGTGTGTACGTGGGGCGCGACGCACCCCATTGCATGGCGGACGTGAGCACAGCTATGCACAAAAAATTCTAATGCCAAAACGCACAGATTCTGTCCCTACCCCATCCCCAGCCCATCCCTAGGCTGTCCCTACCCCATCCCAAGTCCATCCGGACACCATCCCTACCCCATCCCAACACTGTCCCTACCCCATCCCGAGCCCATCCCGACACCATCCCTAGCCCATCCCGAGCCCATCCCAACTCTGTCCCAACCAAAACCCGAGCCCGACCCTAGCAAAACCCGAGCCCGACCCTAGGCAAAACCCTAAGCAATATGTCCCATAACCCTAACGCCGACACGCTCCATACATGGTCCCATTTCCAAGCAATGGATGGTTTTGGAATCCATATTCACCAAGGACTATATTCATTTTGTTCGCTCCACTCTCTTTGCTACTTACGAATGCCCAAATTGTGATAGACATATTTAGATCTTTTCCTATGCCTATAGTCTACATAACTCTGTAGTGTACGTTCTCGTTCGCGCCCTTGTGTGTCGCTTCCCCTGCACCTTCCGTTTCCGGGATTTTATTTCATATTTTTCTATCGGCATTCGTCGCCGCTCTCGCCAAGCTCTCGCTACTGCTTTTTCACCATGAGTTCCTTAGTTGTTACCTCAGTATGATTTATTAGGATCTGATCGCTCTTTCATATTTAAATCATGTAACTTCTATAAAAATCTAGTTTTCCTTCCCCCCCATGAAATGCAGAATTCAAAGTTGTACTTCGTAAAAGCTGCGCCGTCGTAACTCGCTGGTGTATTTTGTCTATCTCGCACTTCGCTCCCATCGCATCACATTTCGTCGCTCATCGCTCTCGTCGCACTTGCGTGCGCGACTTTCAATTTCGCCGTCGCGGCCGTCGCTATAGCCGTCGCAACTATTGCTCGCTCTTCGCACAGACAGACAATGTGAACCCAATCTCACACTACTTGCCACTTACGTCGTGTCATCATTAGGTGTTTGTTTCTCATTCACTCTACACACTATATACCGCACTAGGCACATCACCATGTGGATCACTTTTAACATATTCAGTTTTCAATCAACATATCCAGACCATTTCCAGTACATTGATCATAGAAAAAAATTTATCTACATTCCAATTTACTCCTCTTCATTTCCTCCATACATCTTTTGAAAAAGATGTTCATTCCGTCCAAATGCGGTCTGATGTCCCCAGCCAGCCGGCTTGCTGCGAAGTATTTCATAGCTGGCCTTGGGAAAGAAGAACACCGTTCCAATCCGGCCAGGCATGATATCTTGGCTTTGCGCAGATAAAGTTTGCTGCATAGGGATGAAATGGTTGACTTTATGATAAATCTCACTGGAATAAAAGATGACCATATCTCCAGGAGAATATCTAGAAATTTTATGAGTAGCTAATAAAGTAAAAAATAAAGTGACTCACAATAATTTGAGGCCCAATTGGGGAAGTAACATTTCACCGCCAGTATAATCACCAACTCCAAAGGAAATCGAAGGTCCTTCGTCATGTCTGTCCTTGTGCAACCTCCCCTGAAGCTTGTAAATAAGAGCACGTGCGAGGAAGGGGCCAGGATCATGTCGAAAGAAAACACCAGCATTGAAGGCCTTCATGTATTTTTCATAGTGAGTGGGAAATGTCGCCTTTAGAGCTTGACCAGTGATGATCGCCACCTCTTGCGTGAAAAAATAATAACTTTGGCAAGCAGCGATAGTGGTACTGGTGTTGCTAATATCATGTGAAATAAATAAGCCCTAATATCTGTAAGCATGGAGGTATTCAAAAAAGAAAAAATCCACATACCCCTTTAGGCTGACCCTGTTGGATCCACCCATGGACAAGATGGAGAAGGCCAGCATTTTCTGAATGTTGATAGGCCGTAACATTGATCTCCTTAGAGTCTTCATCATCACTATCGCTGATGTCCATATCGTCCTCCATTTTTTTTGTAAACTTCATCTGCGTTTCTTTGGGGTGGCGAGTAGCATCGATTTGACGAAGCTTGACATGGGGAACGAGGGATTGAACAGCCATCTGATAATTTTTACACTTGTCCTCCTAAAGTTTTGAAAGTTAGTAAAGATATCCAATGTAAATAAAACTGGTACTCACCAAGAGACCATCATGGTAAATTGTGACTTTCTTTCCATTGGCGTTGTCCTCTGCACATTGGTGTTGTATTTCATGAAGGGTTTGTCCAATATGGTGGTTTTCAGGAGTAAGCGACATCTATATTGTAATTAGTCAAGTATAAAATTTGAAAACAAAATTATTTGCTCACTGCAGATAGACCAGGCTGGTCTTTTGGATTGGCATACTGGAGGTGGCGTCCCAAATAAAACAGGATAGGTTTGTTGTTGGCATCCACAACTTTAACAGAAGTGCATCGAGTGGGAAAATCTGGGTGTTCCAACTTTTTGCAAGCGGGGGTAAGAAACTCAACAGATTCTGGACTAGAAGCTAAATATAGCTCAGCCAAGGTTTTGTCAATCCGAATAGTGGGAAGAGTTGGAACAAGTTTTGAAAGGCGATGTTCTGCTAAACGTTCAGTTTTCCTCAAAGCAGCCTCTATGCTGCGAGAAGAGTTATGAGATTGACGCCCTTGTGGAGCAAGAGTGTCAGGATTGGGAATAGGAGTAGAGGATTTAGAGCGAGACATAAGAAGAAAGCACAGTGGTTAACTGATGGACAAAGGTTGAGAATTGGACTGCTTTATATACAAGAGCTGACAGTTTATTAATAGCAATAAAAGGACATCAGAATGATATCAGAGCATGTACATCAGAATGATATCAGAAGTACATCTTAGCCATATTACTTAATTATGGTAGTTGTATAATGATGTAACGAAACCAAGTAACGAGGTAATGATGTAACTAAATATCTATATGAGATAACGAGGTAACAAAACCAAGTAATGAAGTAACGAAACCAAGTAACGAAGTAATGAAGTAATGAAGTAATGAGGTAACGAAACCAAGTAACGATGTAATGAGGTAACGAAACCAAGTAACGAAGTAACGATGTAACTAAATATTCGTATGATGTAACGAGGTAACGAAACCAAGTAACGACGTAACGATGTAACTAAATATTCGTATGATGTAACGAGGTAACGAAACCAAGTAACGATGTAACGAGGTAACGAAACCAAGTAACGAAGTAACGATGTAACTAAATATTCGTATGATGTAACGAGGTAACGAAACCAAGTAACGAAGTAACGATGTAACTAAATATTCATATGATGTAACGAGGTAATGATGTAACTAAATATTCATATGATGTAACGAGGTAATGATGTAACTAAATATTCATATGATGTAACGAGGTAATGATGTAACTAAATATTCATATAACATAGCGAGGCAATGAGACCAAGTAACAAGGTAATGATGTTAACAAGTTAGTCTCTTTCCCCCTTGCATACGTCTTTCCATCAAATTTGATTCTCTTATATCTCAAGAACGGGACCACCAATTTCTCTGAAATTTTGAACATATATTTAAGGACATGTATACTTTAAGATGATGGCTTTATATTAGGGAAAATGTGGTTATGAAAGTTAAATTATAAGTCAGAAATGAGGCGTATAATCTGACATGCCATTCTGTCTCTGAGGCTCTAAGATCCTCACTTTAGACAACAAAACTAGATAGCAATGCGCTGAGTGCAAATCTCGTCGTAGTGCCACGATTTTTTGTGCGTCCAGAAGTGAGGCTCGTCGCGCCTCACTCGTACCAGTAGCGCACGCACCAGCACTCTGCAAAAAATCTGACATGCCATTCTGTCTCTGAGGCTCTAAGATCCTCACTTTAGACAACAAAACTAGATAGCAATGCGCTGAGTGCAAATCTCGTCGTAGTGCCACGATTTTTTGTGCGTCCAGAAGTGAGGCTCGTCGCGCCTCACTCGTACCAGTAGCGCACGCACCAGCACTCTGCAAAAAATCTGGCATGCCATTCTGTCTCTGAGGCTCTAAGATCCTCACTTTAGACAACAAAACTAGATAGCAATGCGCTGAGTGCAAATCTCGTCGTAGTGCCACGATTTTTTGTGCGTCCAGAAGTGAGGCTCGTTGCGCCTCACTCGTACCAGTAGCGCACGCACCAGCACTCTGCAAAAAATCTGACATGCCATTCTGTCTCTGAGGCTCTAAGATCCTCACTTTAGACAACAAAACTAGATAGCAATGCGCTGAGTGCAAATCTCGTCGTAGTGCCACGATTTTTTGTGCGTCCAGAAGTGAGGCTCGTCGCGCCTCACTCGTACCAGTAGCGCACGCACCAGCACTCTGCAAAAAATCTGACATGTCATTCCGTCTCTGAGGCTCTAAGATCCTCATTTATGCTGCACAGAGTGCAATTCTTGTCATAATGACACGATTTTTTTTGCGTCCAG
The DNA here is from genome assembly GCA_014925825.1 of Pholiota molesta. Lineage (NCBI taxonomy): Eukaryota > Fungi > Basidiomycota > Agaricomycetes > Agaricales > Strophariaceae > Pholiota > Pholiota molesta. The sequence goes on from JACGCK010000206.1 coordinate 14,737, forward strand.
AAGTGAGGCTCGTCGCGCCTCACTCGTCCCAGTAGCGCACGCACCAGCACTCTGCAAAAAATCTGACATGCCATTCTGTCTCTGAGGCTCTAAGATCCTCACTTTAGACAACAAAACTAGATAGCAATGCGCTGAGTGCAAATCTCGTCGTAGTGCCACGATTTTTTGTGCGTCCAGAAGTGAGGCTCGTCGCGCCTCACTCGTACCAGTAGTGCACGCACCAGCACTCTGCAAAAAATCTGACATGTCATTCCGTCTCTGAGGCTCTAAGATCCTCATTTATGTTGCACAGAGTGCAATTCTTGTCATAATGACACGATTTTTTTTGCGTCCAGAAGTGAGGCTCGTCGCGCCTCACTCGTCCCAGTAGCGCACGCACCAGCACTCTGCAAAAAATCTGACATTGAAACTTAGATTGCAATGACCCAACAATTGATATAGTTCAAGAGTAGAACTCGATTGAACAGCTTAGCATTCTCAAATGGCTTGAAAGTATACGAGAAACTCATAGATTGTGTATGATTGCTGTTTCACATCTCTATGCTGATATATGAAGATATCATGCACAAAGGGGCAAAGCATCATACTGCAGAATCATGGAAGCAGCGGTATAAGACACACTGAAATGAATTTGATGCCAGGATGCTACATCTTCAGCATGGGACTATCCCACTCTATGGAATACATACTCCTGCCCTAGTCCATCCCTAGGTGGTCTGCCCTCCATCCCTAGGCTATCCCTACCAATCTGCTGTCTGTCCCTAGCCCATCCCTACCAATCTGCCCTCCGTCCCTAGCCCATCCCTAGCCAATCCCTAGCAAAACCCTAGCAAAACCCTAGCAAACTGCGTACAAAAAGTACCCATAACCCTAAACCCTAAGAAGATATCATGCACAAAGGGGCAAAACATCATACTGCAGAATCATGGAAGCAGCGGTATAAGACACACTGAGACGAATTTGATGCCAGGATGCTACATCTTCAGCATGGGACTATCCCACTCTATGGAATACATACTCCCTCCCTAGTCCATCCCTAGGTGGTCTGCCCTCCATCCCTAGGCTATCCCTACCAATCTGCTGTCTGTCCCTAGCCCATCCCTACCAATCTGCCCTCCGTCCCTAGCCCATCCCTAGCCCATCCCTAGCCAATCCCTAGCAAAACCCTAGCAAAACCCTAGCAAACTGTGTACAAAAAGTACCCATAACCCTAAGGAGCTGCTGTTGGGGATACGGGCGGCACTCAGCGGTACGTGTCTGTTCTTGTTATTGGCGCTGTATTTTTGATGATGGATGTATCGTGTCTAGCGCACCAGTTCTTGTGCGAGCAGGGTATCGTGCATCGCGATATACACCCGGGTAATATTATGCTCTCCGCAGAGACTATTCCTGAGGCAGGCGCCGAAGGAATTTTGTTGGATTTGGCTTGCGCGAGTGTCGCTGGCTCCTCGACTGGCACTGTAGAGGCAGCTGTCCCTGAGATTATGGACAGCGCGGTACATGGCGCGGCATGGTCGGTAAGGATCAGGATATCACCTCATAACGGCGAAGTTTACTAAATAATTTTTAATCCTGCATAGGGCACAGCACCCTTTATGGCTGCCGATGTATTGAAGGCCATTGTAATGAACGCTCCTATAAAACACGAGCCCAAGCACGACATCGAATCGATCCTCTACGTCCTCGGATACGCCCTAATCCGACGCCTGCTCCTCGACGCTCAGGCATCCAAGTTAGACCCATCCGCCCACGAGAGACTGTGCTACTTCTTCCACGCCACGTTCGGTCAGATGTCGCTGGACGACCAGTGGATGCTGAACCGGGGCCAGGCCTCGCTGGGTGTGGTGCGGTACTCGGAGGGTCTGTTGAGCGAGGCGATGGTGGAGCTGTTGGAGGTTTTGGATAGCTGGTTGGCGCAGGCGAGGCTGCGGCCGGAATATGGTCCCCAACCGCTCACGCATGCGGATGCGCTGTTGAAGTTGGACGCGGCGATTGCGCAGATGGGATGATGACGTGTTTCGTTATTGCGCTTGTGCTGTACATATACATTCGAGGTAATATATGTTTCTGTGTTCATTACTGGGAAAAAGCACGTTCGGGGTACTTTTGAGGATCTGGCAGGTCGACGTGGCGGGAACTGTTTGCCCTGCCTTGTCTATATCTGTTAGTTTCTATTCCTTAGTGCCTAAGCCTGGACAACAGATACACACCTTCGAGATAATGTCAGAATTGGGCCCAGCCAAGCTGCTCGCCAAGAAGTAACATGGAACCATGAACTCAAACATATGTAATGATAGCCCGTGTCAAGAATGAGATGCAAGGTAAAAGAGAATGAGATCGAAGGATGAGGTCGGTGACTCGGAACTGCCAAAGGGCCACATCGTCATAGAACCGAGAGAGAGAGCTTCTAGACGACGGTACAGAAATTTGGGTCATGCCATGCTGCGAGCCCAGGGCCCAGAAGCTAGCAACGGTGTCGAGCATCGATATACTGCGGATGCAGGAAAGGCGCACGACACCAGCCATTGGAACCAAAGGAAAGTAACTCATCCACAGCGCCTCTCTGGGGCTCGGAATGCACCAAATCCTCTCCGATAACACAAGCATAGCAGAACTATCAGCCCGAACAACACAAAGCAGTCAAGCTTGAGTCAAGCGCTTCCTGGTGCCGCACACAAGATGCGTATGTCATCGGTGTTGGCTCTCTGCTAGGAAACGAAGGATTACATGGACTTGTTTCATTCCCAGAGCTGATTAAAATGACGAGCAATAGCATAAGTTAGGAGTAGGGAGACCTGTGTGAACTGGCCTTTGGATTGGCGGTGCACAACGCTGGATCTTCCACTCAGCAATCACCCAGCAATTCCTCATCGATCATCACTCGTGCCTCCGCCGACAGCCTGCGTCTTTTCGTCCATGATGCTCATGTATTTTCGTGTGCTTCAATCTTTACAGAGCCGTTGAAGTGTATCAGAATGTATTCGTCTAGCAGGGAGTGTGGCTGGAGTGAGGGCTACTGAGGAGAGACAAACAAGAGACGAATGCCCAAGCAATGGTCGGCATCTTCCGTGATGCCGGCAAGTCCTGATTTCAGAAGGCCGACGTTGGGCCGACGACCACGACATTGAAATCTGCCCAAAATCTGCCCTGTTCTTCCTGCTTCGTCGTCCTCAATTCTCCTGGGTTGCTCGATCGGCGATATCCACTTGCTCGCACTTGCCTTCGCACCTTCGCCTAAGGTGTCTATCTGGCAGTATCACTTCATTCCTTAGGTACATTAATGTTATAAAATAGTGGTCGACTATCTGTCGAACTCTAAGGTCCGCAATCTGAACGTGTCGGGGTCATTGTCATCAGTCGACAAACTTGTTCTGCTTTCTTCTGTCTCCTCTACGGGGTTGACCCCAAGCTGGAGCATGTTCATTATCATTCGACAGCACTGAATTTATAATCAATTGTGGAATCGAGAGGACCGTGAATCCAACTTACGGAGAGTGAAAAAATTGATATTGGCCAACTGATTCATCCGACAGTCGTATATCTATCAATACAGCGTTATAAACGGAAAGCGAGATGACGTACCCGAAAGCTATGTGTGCTTTTGATACTTGCTTGGCAACGGCATATGGAATAATCGCAGTGAAAAGGCCTATCAACGAGGTATACGTACATCAACACACATTTGAGCTACAAAATGAGGAAACATACCGCATATGACCGCAACTATCCAGATTCCATCGCGCCGGACCAATCGTACGACGGGCGCCCCGAGCACCGCCAAGTTGCGCTTCGCGAGCGTCATCGCCACCAGCGTCAGATGAACTACCCATAATGAGACGCTTCATGAAAAAAAACGGCAGGTAGGGATGAGCAAACTGGGTCAGTGGAAGAGTGAAGGGAGCACCGACCCAAAGTATACCGCACCATGATGAGTCCCACGCGAGTCGCAGATCGAGTCGTAGGGAACTCCAAAGACAGTGGCCGGCGCTATGTAAGATTCGAACCCCTGTTGAGCAATAAATAATGTCGCTAGGAATATGCCCGCCTTCACGTCTTGCAGATACAGGGCGTAAACTAAACATCGATGTTAGTATAGGCGTACACTAGAGCATTGCGCCATGATCTTTATTTGTGACGCTCAGGAAGTTCGTACCTCTCAACATGAGGATTGCGTCTACCGCCGCCAGCAAAAGACACGACGATCCGATAAGGAACAGGAACCACTTGTGGCAGACTTGCTCTGGAATCGCCAAATTCCACAAAGGACCGCTCACTAAATGCAAGTTCACACTGGAAACAAATACTCGCATGGGATGTATGACGCGATCGGAAGGAAGACTCACGCTTGCACCACAAGCCCATAATATCGCGCGAAAAGGTAGATGACTTTGACTACCGATACAGGTCTCCTGCGAAAGCGGTCAACAATCAGCGAATCTAGGATCACAAGCCAGTGAGAAGTACCTCCAAATGTAACGAAATTCACTGCGCGCTGTGAGCGCGTACTCCCATACCAGAACCGCGAGCGCAGCCACTGTCAAAGGAGATAAGGTAACGCAGTCAGTTGAATTCTTGGCGCATGATGGCGTGGTTGCTGACCAGTAGACCATTTCCGAAAAGCGAGGTTCTCTGTTGCAGCGGTGATGCAGGCGGGGTCGAGTTCGACGGGAGGGCGTGGGGAGTTCATGAGATGGTAGTGTGCTTAAACAAGGAGAACAACCTCGATATCGGTCCTGGAGCCAACATAAGGCGGAATTGGGGAAAGGTAGCGCGTGAGAATTGTCAAATTCGCGAAGTCGATGTGCGGCCAGAAAGCGAGCGACATGCGGGCAGAATTTCAGCGACAGATGTAGATATGTTATTGAATAACTGAGACTACGACGATGACTACATGTCGATGGATACCGGTTCGCTTTCTTCCCGGTTGCCTATGTGACATGGCATAAACGTGCTTATCCGAAGAGTAACTCCTCAGAGTTTCAACATCTGAACAGCGTCGTAAGTCTTGCCATGGGACTAATCGCGGACTTGGAACAACAAATACCTCCACATACATGCTCATGTTGAAGCGAGAGATGGAAGATCCTGCGTAAAAGACAGACAACCTTGCGAAGTGGCCCTTCAAAACGCAACAGTACAAACTACTCACCAGGAATCGGTATTCAGGGTGGCGTATAGCTGGCGAATAGTGTCGATGTCCTGGAGACGTTGTTGGCCGAGAGAGATTGACTGAAGGCTGAATATTCTGGAGGCGAAACGGGTGCTTTGAAGAACGATAATTCCCATCTAATGTTTGATTTCTTCTACATACGCATGCTCAGGCCACAGTTGGAGTCGCTGGCTCGGGTGAGAGAACCCCGCGCGTGCAATGCACATATGGGCGCGACCAGGCCGCGACCCTTGATATCGGCGCAAAAGACGTTCCCTACAGAAGACGTTGTGCATTACGCATCAGTGAGATTGCATCCTGAGGAGTCATCTCAATGTAAATCAGGACCAGCAATTGCGCCCCAAATAAGGTGTCGAATCGAATGCTTAAACGTTTATACGATGCTCAATCCTTTTTGAACGACGAAGAGATATGTGCCGAAATATACTACCATGCGGTTACGCACTCAAAGGAGATCCCAGCCACAGAAGGCCACATATTCGAAATTCTATGGTGTTATTAGGAACCACACAAGTAAAACAACGCTCATCATTACCTAAAAGCATATGTGCGGATACTGTCTGCAGGTTGGGAATATACATTTCGAACAATTCTCTATACAAACGCAAAATAAATACTCCTATGATCCAAATACCAAAGTCCCGGTTAGACGACGACCCCATACCCTCACTGACGGAGAGAGGGTGTCTACTTCTGTGTGGCTTGGAAGGCGATCCACGCCTCGTTCAGCGTACCAAACACGCCATTCGCGAGCATGCGCTGCTCCACAGTCGTGTTCGACGAATTCAGCTGTGAGATAAAAGACAAAGCGCGTCAGCGATCAGGATCATGCAACTTAACGTCAAGGAATGAACGCAGAAAAGGGGAATAAAAGCAGACGAAACGTATGCACGCATACCAAGAGGGAGAAGATAGACGAAACATATACACGCAACGCAAGAGCAAGAGCAATAAAAACACACCTTATCAGGATGCACGCGCGCAATCACACGCACATACCCCTTTTTCACCTGCGCGGGCGACAGCAGCTCGTGCAGCCCGCGCACACGCACGCCCTCGAGGGCCGTGTCCCACAGCACGACGTCGAGCCCTACCAGGAGCGCGCGGATGTTGCCCTCGCGCCCCTGGCGCCAGCCCGCGAGCCGCGCGTCCACCGCGTCCTTCAGGGAGTCCTTCAGCGACTCGTCCGCTTCCGCCTGCGCGTTCTGCGACTGCAGCGCCCGCAGGGCCTGCGACGGCGCCGCGGGGACGCTAGGTGCGGGCGGAGGGCGGGGCTTGGGCTTCGCCGCCGCAGGCGCAGGTTTCGGTCGGCTGCTCGCTGCGGTCGCTGTCGTCGTCGTCGCGCCATTGGCGCTGGCGGCTGCAGTGGCGTCGTCAGTCATCATCCCCTTGCAGCGACTACGTCCGCGCATCGCGTCCCGCCGCACGCCCTCGGGCGCCCACGCGCACCCGGCGAGCACCTCCCAGTCGCGCGCGGCCGCGGCCCACTTCTCGCGCCCCTCGCGCGCCTCCGCGCGCCGCCGCAGCGCCTTGACGTACCCGTCCGCGAGGTCCACGCCGCGCCCCTGCGGGTGCGCCCACGCCGTCTTTGCCGTCTGCGTTGCACTTGGAACGAGCGAGGGCGGCAGCGCCGCGGGCGTCCACACCACACTCTTCCCCTCTGTCGTCGGGGCCGCCGCCGCGTGCGGGTCCAGCCCAAGCGCATCGTCCTCTGAGTCCGCGGCGGGGTCGCCGAGCACCACGCCGAGCGCACGCGCGCAGTCGTCCTCCGCGGGCTGGTACTCGCCGCAGCGGATGCGCGCGAGCGCGCGGTTGGTGTAGAGCGGCACGCGCAGGAGGTGCCCCGCGGGGAGCGCGCGCAGGCCCGCGGTGTACGCGTCCGCGGCGGCGGCGTGCTGCCCGAGCTTGAACTGCGCGGTTCCTGTGGTCTTGTGCTGCAGCGCGGCGGCGAGCGCGGCGGGCGACGCGGTGGGAAGGGTGCGTTCTGGAGGAGGGGGAATGGGAGCGGGCGTGGAACGTGATGACGAGGCAGATTGTTGGCGGCCCGGTGTTGGCCGGCCGTGAGGCGGGCCTGGGCGCGGTTGGGGCGCAGAACTTTGCGTGTGGGTTCGTGTGTTGGCTGGGGCGTCGGAGAAGAGGTCGACTTCCTCTTCGTGGTGTGCTGCCTTGCCCGCCTGTGCTGGGAGCGTCTGTTCCGCCGGGAAACTTCCACCATCATCGAAGACAACATCGCCCTCGCCATCGTCATCATCCCTGAAACCACCCCGCTGCGGCGTCTCCGCGAACTCCTCACCCACAGCTTCCTGCATCCACTTCGGGCGCCCATCCACGACCCTTCCAGCGCCTTCCTGCGTTGCGCGCGCACCCGCCCGCGGACCTGCGGCGTCGGGCGCGCCGCCAGCGCGCTCCTCGTACGCCTTGACGACCTTCTCCCGCCCCTTCCCCCACATCGCGCTCGCCTTGCTGAACACGCTGAGCCCAATCTCCGACGCCTGCGCGAGCAGCTTGTCCGCGTGCTCCTGGAGGTCCGCGACGCTCGGCGTCGAACTCGCACCCTCGCCCGCACCTGCGCCCGCAGCGGCGGTGCGCTGGCGCTCGAGCCGCTCGCGCTCGCGCTCCTTCTGCCCCTTCGGCACGCCTCTCGATCGTGCAGGCGGTGGCGTTTCCGAGCGAGGGGCGCCGCCGCGGGCGGGCGGTGTGGGGTGCGTTGGCGGCGGCGCGGGACTGGATGTGGTGTGGTTGAGCAGGCGCTCGATCGCGGCGGGAACGTCGAGGCCGGTCGCTGTCTGCGCGAGCGCGGCGCGCGCCTGCTGCACGGAGAACCCCATCTCGACGATCTGCCCGAGGACGTGGGGCGGCGGCGACGGCGCGCGGGGCGCTGATCCCGGGGGAGAGGGGCGGTGGCGGGAAGGTTCGGGTGATGCTGTGTACCGTGTCTAGCGAGATGATTAGCGAGGGTTGGGGATAGATGCTGGGTTGGGATTTACCTTTGGGGCTGCGATGGGCTTGTTTAGCATGCCGAGAACGTCGTCCTCGTCCTCGTCGTACCCGCGGCTCTCTGAATCCAACAAGCCACGGGAAGATTGAGGCCCGCTCGTCACGTCGTGATCGTCCTCGAACAGATCCAACAGTTTGTCGGTCCCAGTAGTGTGACCCTTGTGCGCCCACCGCGCCTCGTCCACCCTGTCCTCCCGCCCTCCAAAATCGAACTCGTCATCCGGTGAGGTCACTCTTTCTTTGTGCGCCGTACGGCTGCCGTTGCGTCCAGCGGTCGAAATGGATTGAGAATGAACGGCGCCGTTTTTGGCGCCCGAAGTCGAGCCCGAGGCAGGCGTCGTGCTTGCTGCGAAGTCGTCCAGATCCCATAGATTGGTGGCCGCCTTCGGCTTAGACCGCTCTGCCGCGCTATTAGCGCTGCCAGCCGCACGACCTGCAGCCCCAACGGTGGCAGCGGCACTGCTCCCGAAATCCGACAGGCCCCAGTCGTCCACGTCGTCGATCACAACCCCCTGAGTCTTCGGTGCCTGGCCGCCACCACTCCGACCTGCGGCAGGGACAGCCGTCAGCCTGCCCGAGAGGGCGTCGAGCCCCGCCCACGCAGAGGCGTCCCCACCGCCGCCGCCGCTGGCTGTCGCCGCACCGCCCCCCGCCCGAGCTGCTGGGAGCCCTTGCGCTGCGCCTCCATGGCGAGCCGCGCGGCGAGCGTCATGTTGCCGCTCCCAGCCGCGGTCGAGGATGGCGCGAAGAGGTCGCCGAACGCATCCGCGGCGCCCCTGCTCCCCGTCTTCGCTATGGACTGCGGTGGTGGCTGCGGCGTCGTCTGTCGGTTGATGGTGTTCGTCGTGGCGGGAACGGTGGACAGGGTCGAGAGCGATGGCGTTATCGGGCGCGAACCACCGATCGCAGGCGCTCCCAGGCCAGTCCCGTATCGCGGAGTGGAGGTGCCCGAGCCTGGGGTGGAGCCGGATCCGGCGAGGAGGGCGAAGACATCGGGTTTAGAGGCGGTGGTCGATCTGTTCGTTGTCGATGAGGAGGAGAGGGCGGAGGAGAGGGTTTGGGGCTTGGGCTTTGCGGGAGCCGAGGCAGACCAGAGATCTGCGAAGGAGTCAGACATGGGAGGTTTCTGGGGTGAAGACGTGTATCAGGAACCAGAGATTCGCCGAAGCGCAGTCGACGTACAGTGCAAACTTCAAAGTAAACGCGATGCGTTGTGTTGGAAGATCTAGCACCTAGCAACCGTCGCGTCCTAGCAATTCAGAGTAAAGAGCTGATTCCATGGCATGTGAAATCGACTTACCAGTGAGCTCGACGGCCAGAGAATGTAGGAGACGTCGAAGGACGTGGTTCATGGAGAAAACACAAACTTGGTACAATCCACCCAGCCGGTTCGGCTGCCGTAATAATTTCACACGCTTTGTCTGCGCGCAAGGAACGCGCGGCGCACGCGAACCTCTTTTCTTTATGACGCTTTCGCGCGAAATACGTTACAGCATTTGGCCATTGTTCATTTTGACCAATCTTTACCACAACCAACAACGATGGACGACCCGCTCTTTCAAACACCTTGCCTGCCCTACGACGTTTTGGTAGAAATCATCGATATCTTTCTTGCCGATCTCGGCGACGACGATGACCAAACGTACAGCCTCAAGCTCTTTGCCTTTCTTTCGCGTCCCATTCTCGTGTTCTGTCAAAAACGGCTTTTCCGCAAATACGACGTAGGCAAGGTGGATGGTCGGCTATGCCGTTCCATTCTGGCGCACAGTCCGCACCTGATCGCCTACGTGAAGGAGGTCTGGCTGTATACCGGACCTACCATGCCATCCTTATCGTCAGAGGAGATGTCGACTATCCGCAAACTTACATCCGTGCACCACCTTTTCGTTGGACCTAGGAAATTTGCTCTATGGGATTGTAATGTCCCTTTTGAAGAACACCAATTGATAACCGACTTACTTCGACAACCACGAATAACTTCTTTTGCTGTTTGGGGGGAAATGGTTCCATTCCTCCCACTTTCAAAGTGGCGGCATCTTAGCGCGTTCGAAGTGCGGGACGAAAATCCTTACGCCAACTTTCAAGATTTGGACCCAGAGCGGGACAGCGATGACGACTCAGATGACGACATAGAAGACATCTACGAAGACTTCAATGGTCTTTTGCTCTTCGAAAAAGCCTTGCAGGCACCCCAGCATTCCATATCGATCAAGCTACGGAAACTTTGCATTATAGATTCTGACAAGGTGTTAGTACACATATTGTTGCACCCGGATCACGTTCTCGAGCACGAATGCAATAGCTCACTACCTCCTGACGATCCCCAAGTCGACCGTCATGACCCAGCGGACGATGCTCAACATCACTTCGATTTCACCCAACTCCGTAGCTTGACTGCCGATATCATGCCTGCCAACCTCCTTCCAATCTGGCATATAATCCATCAAGCACACGACCACCTTAGGACCCTAGATATTCGCGAGCGATACAGACATAGAAGTCCCAAAGATCCATTCGGCTTCAACTCAAGTACGCACATTCCTGCCACGCTATCCGCCCTCTATCAAATAACAACCTCACAACACAAACAGCTCTCCTGCCCGAAATATCGCCCATCGTTCTGCCCGACGCGATCTCGCTCACCCCGTTGACGAACCTCCACACCCTCCGCATCACCATCCTCATCCGCGACGACCTCCCCGCCCACCCCGACGCCCTCTCCTCCTGGTGCTCCCTCCTCCGCACCGCCCCGCCCCGGATCCACACCCTCGAAATCACCCTCGACGCGTTCTACAGATTCTACCTCATCTCCCACCTCACCGCCTGGTTCCCGGCGGGCGGCTGCGTCGAGGAGAAGGACGGCAGCCGCTGGTCGCCGCTCGCCAATCTGGACTTGATCCTCGCGAGCGCTGGCTGGTTCCCGGCCCTGGAGCGCGTGCGCGTGCGCGTGGCGATCCCGGAATACGCGCGCGTGGCGTACTCGGACAGCTCGGACAACGGGGTGGGCGTGGATGTCGTTCGTGAGGAGGACATGGAGGAGATGCGCGTCTGGGCGTCCGAGATGCGGTCACGAGCGGCCAGCGAGATGGAGGTGGATGTTCCAAGCAAAGATGTTGATGATCCTGTATCCTCGTCCGGTGAGCTTTCTGTAGCACATTCCGCGCTGGACACGGATGGTGATAAAGCATGTTCCAATGTTAATTCTTCTGTCGTAGATGATACTAGGCCTACGTTTTCCGACGATGCTGATTCTTGGACGACGCGCGAACATCCCATTGACTTCGACGATGTCGTCAATTCCATTTCTTTGATGTTATCCCTCACGAGGCAGAGGTTCGCATCGACCAACGCGTTTACCATCGACATAGATATGGGCGTCCCTTCGACTACACAGCCTCCCAGAACTCGGTTCAATAGTGGTGGTGTAGTATTAGTACGAGATTGATATGCAAATGTCGTTCATACTCATCTGGCCGATGAAGCCATGCCCATGTCAAGAATATATTTCTGGGTTTCCAATCATAGAGCTGAAAAACTGTTACACACATATGTCCATAACGACTCATCGAAGGAATACCGGGCGCCCAGATCTATTGAGCGGTGGTTCCCACATAGGAGAGGCCTGAAATCGAGAAACGTATTGCGCTGTGCCTCGCGGCCGTGTTATCGCTCACAAGGCAGAGATTCGCATCGACCCACTCGTTTACCGTCAACATAGATATAGGCGTCCCTTCGACTGGACAGTCTCTCAGAATTCGGTTCGTACGTGGGGCCCTACGAAATTTATATGCAAACAATCAGCGCGACATTTGCATGGTGATGATGACATCCCAATTGCTTTAAATACGCGCCATGCCCTTCTTTGAATGCCAGTGAGTACTGAGAGTCGACAGCTCAATGAACATTGTAAAATTGAGGGAATTATATTAAATGCATTCTTTCAGTAAGAAATATATCGTTCATACTCATCTGGCCGATAAAGCAATGTCAAGAATAAATTTCCTTGTTTCCAATCATAGAGCTGAAACAGTTCGTCTACTCTTACACACATATGTACATAACCGACTCATCGAAGGAATGTCGGGGGACGCCCAGATCTGTTGAACGATAAATCCTCTACCAGAGGCTTGGAATAGCCAAACGTATTGCGCTGTGTATCGCGGCCGCACAGTTCCTTGGACAACGCCAGGACACCGCGCTGTGGCCATCTGATGTCCAGCGACTCCAACACCCAATACAGCCCATTGATCCGCGGTTGCTTCGTGGCTTCTACGCGCAGCATCCGCGACCCGGCCGCGAACTGCTTGCTATCCATGATCCGGGCGAGCTTCGTGAGGAGGTCGTAGAAGTCGCAGAAACATTCGAGTTCGCTGCCGTAATTATAGTCGTCTGGGGCCCAGTGCGCGGTGTAGACCATCAGGGACTCCACCAATGGAGAGGTGAGGGATGAGATGGACGCGCAGACCGCGTCCATATCGTGCGTTTGCAGGAAGAGCGAACGGAGGTTGGTCAATGGGCTCAGGTCGATATCTATTAACCACCGACGCCGTTATTGATTTATGCTATCAATGGAATGGGGCAAAAAGGACGCGCACCGTCGGTGGAAAGAAGCTCCTCGCCGGGAATTCTTCCGGTGTAGTCTATGACCACAGTGAGGTGCTTCATCGTCTTTGAATTCTTGTTCAGGAAAGCGTTCAGCGCCTGGACGGCTCCCCAGCCTTTGTGCGAGGCGCGGTATATCTTCAGATCCAGGGTCTCCACGCGGGTCAGCGGGGACCCTGCTAAGCTGTTCATCCACTCGAAGAGCTCCTCGGATTGCAATAGCCTCAGCTGAATGGTGGTGATGTGGCAAAACGCCAATCTGGGCACGTCGCGTGGGAATGTCATGCCTTTATCGCGATAGGGGTATATAGCGAGCGCACGAAGATGGGCAAAAGAGGCGAGGAGGCGCCACTCGTCCTCGCCAAAGGCAGACCATGTGTTGTACGTAAAATCATGGATATCGGGGAGCATCCGCGCCATCCACGACGGCGGAGGCGATGAATCGACGATTTTGATGAACACGACCTGGGAGAGCGCTTCCGCGCGAGCCAAGACTTTGATCACCTCGTCCTGCCACGTCGACGTAATACAGAGCACCACGCAGCGCATTGCGGGGAGGATCGTGCAGTAGCGCGATCGCGATAGCGAAAGAAAGGATTCCACGTTCTCCTGGAGCATCGTTTTGCCCTGGAATGGGATGTCTATTGCTTTGATGATCGTCCGATGGAACATGTGGTGGCGGGGGCAGCGACCCAGCTGCGGGCGACGAGGCTCGCTGAGTAGAGTGCGGCAGCATCGTCGTGCAGTAAGTCCAGGATTTTCTCGAGGATTTCGGTGGGCACATCAGAAATGCCAGTCGCTGGCACTGCGGCCGACGACATGATTCGTTGTATGGGGATTTCCCGACGGTCGCAATCAGATAGTGCTGTCAATGCTTCACATTTTATATCATCCCACAAATAAATTATGAGATCATGGTTATTATTGCAGCTGCAACGCCCATGATGTCAATTTCTATCTTGATCTTCGAAGTTCGGACCGGGTACTAGGTATATGTAGTCAATATTGAACGTTGGGCTGATATTCGTTGCAGTCAGGGCACCTAAAATTTTATGTGCTAAGAGCTTTAACTTCCATATATCTCCCAGGAAAATGAAGCTCAAGCGCCAGTAAAACTTGATAATCCATAAATAAAAATATTCCTGAAGTTAAAATTTGACCCTTTCATGTAAAACCATGCTGAGAAGTATCTTATACTGTATACAGTAGGCTCCGAGGTTGAAGGCAACTGAGCTATACTGCGTAATTGCTTCATTCCAAACAGATTAAGTAGTACGTAGTTCTCAAGTAGAAAATCCTGCAATTCGATTTTTTGAATGAAATTCCGATGCTGGTTCTTCTGTCGTAGATGATACTAAGCCTACATTTTCTGACGATACTGATTCTTGGACGACTCGCGAACATCCCATTGACTTCGACGATGTCGTCAATTCCATTTCTTTGATGTTATCGCTTACGCTCAGTAAAAACGACAAGTCAGGTGCAGTCAGGTTGATGTCATGCAAACGTCGTGTCATAGTCGCGAAAATGCCTTCTTGTCAGAGTCATTTCAAGGTAGTATCAGGTCCCCACAAAAAGTCCGTATCCATCAAACATCTCTGACATTCAAGTGATATCTGTATTGGACTTGATGTCAGGTAGAAATTAGGTTGAAATCAAGTAAAAGCCGAGGTCAACATTTTCATATGCACGTGCCCGCTTTGTTTCTCAGTTCCAACGCACAATGCTCGCTGTAACTTTGAACTTAGGAAAGTTCTCTAAGTTCCACCATCATGGACTTGAATGCCGTCTTGTGGTCGACGGTCGTGTCTTTATACGGTCGAACTCCCAGCTCCTAACAGCCTTTCTTTCCCCAACGCCGCCCAGTCCTCTAAAGCGCAATGTTACAACACAAGTCAAAGGGCCAAGGACTTCAAGGAGACTTGGTATGTAAGCTTCATTCAGTTGCTTAGGATCTCTACATACTAAGTCTTCGACAGTGCATAAACTAGAGCGAGTCGCGACACTGCGCGACACTGCCTCGGATAACCCAGGCAATGCGTCTTGAGCGCTTCGACCATCCACACACCCCCTCGACGTGCCGCCCTGCAACCATCCAGTGGCCACCTGCGGACGCACCCGATCAGCGCGCACCTCCCAGGTGTGTGGATCTCGTCCCATCTCCCCTCCTCTCGACGTCGCGCTCACACAGCAAACTAGGCACACCGTCGGCGCAATGACACTACGAACGGCATGAGCGATATACGGACACCGCAGCATAGTGCGCAATGACACGACGACGCTGGACGACTCACAGCGTGGCTTGGACGACAGCGATTCGACTCGCGAGGGCGTTGGGACGAGAGCAACTGTCAGCAACGCGTACCAGGCCCGGAATGACGACGAGGAAGGAGATTTGTATGAAGGTTGTCAGTGAGTGTGGCACCGATTCGACCGTGCAGGGACTACTCACCTGAAGTCGACGTAAGGTACCTTTGCGCAGCATACAGGCGAGTGCGCGGAGGGCCTGTGGGATAGCGCCATGAACGACGACGCGAACGGCTCGGCCGCGATCCGCCCATCTATTCCACTTGCCAATGAAAACGACGAAAACGGGCCTCCAGTCGACGTGCAGTGCCTTCGTGTGGCATCCAGACGAATTAGCGGAAGCCTGGGGGGACATTGGGCGAGAGCCAGCCTACCAGTTCAGGTACGGAAATTTGAATATCTGCATCTCTGTTTGTCTTCTCACTAGATCTCACTTCTTCCCTTCACAGAACTCATTTCCGACATCTTGAATGCCCAGTATCTTTCAGCAGAGGTGCAATTATGTCTTGACAAGGTGCGAATATCGTGCATTCCATGTTTCCGAGCCTGTAGCTTAATGTCTTCAAGTAGCATATTCCTCGGGGTCGTAACAAGGCATTGAAAGATATAAAGATTTTTTTACCATATTTACCTTAGACCTTATTTGCCGTTTCGTAGCTTACATTACTTTGAGGACTAATATTATGTTTATTCATGCTTACATTTAATTCAAATTGAATCAACTAATAAAGCAAATAAGCGTGAGATTGACTTGATTCTTATATGACATTTCCTTGAAATCGATGGGATATGCACTCGACTACTATCTGACTGGACCTGACTCTTTTCCGGATCAACACTAATTATTGAGACATCACTCCCCGACTTCCACCTGACATAATTGCGGCTCATATGTCAGAGTCAGTGTAGCTAAAACGCATTCTTGACATCTATCAGACTTTTCCGTGCCTATCTCAGACATCAATCAAATTTTGTGTTTTTACTGAGGCTTACGAGGCAGAGCTTCGCAGAACTTCGCACCGACCAACGCGCCATCGACATAGATATGGGCGTCCCTTCGACTAGACAGCCTCTCAGAACTGGGTTCAAAAGTGGTTGTGTAGGATTGATATGAAAACAATCAGCATGACAACTGCATGGCGATGATGATGACATCCCAATTTCCTTTGAGTACTGCACATCGACAGCTCAACGAACATTGTAAAATTGAAAAAATATAGAAAATGCCTTCTTTCAGTAAGAAATATGCCGTTCATACTCATCTGGCCGATAAAGCCAGGCCCATGTCAAGAATATATTTCCCGGTTTCCAATCATAGAGCTGAAATACTGTTACACACATATGTATGTACATAAATAACGACTCATCGAAGGAATATCGGGCGCTCAGATCTATTAAGCGGTGGTTCCCATAGGAGAGGCATGAAATCGAGAAACGTATTGCGCTGTGCCTCGCGGCCGCAGAGTTCCTTGGACAACGCCAGAACACCGCGCTGCGTCCATCTGATGTCCAGAAACTCCAACGGCCACCACAGCCCCTGCATCCGCGGCTGTTTCGTGGCCTTTACACGTAGCATCTGGGACCCGGCCGCGAACTGCTTCCCGTCCATGATCCGGGCGAGCTTCGTGAAGAGGTCGTGGAAGTCGCAGTAACATTCGAGTTGGCTGTCGAAATGACACTCGTCCGGGGACCAGTGCGCGGTGTAGACCGTCAGGGACTCCACCAGCGGAGAGGTGAGGGATGAGATAGACGCGCAGACGGCATCCATATCGTGTGTTTGCAGGAAGAGCGAACGGAGGTTGGTCAATGGGCTCAGGTCGATATCTATTAACCACCGACTCCGTTATTGATTTATGCTATCAATGGAATGGGGCAGAAAGGACGCGCACCGTCGGTGGAAAGAAGCTCCTCGCCGGGAATTCTTCCGGTGTAGTCTATGACCACACTGAGGTGCTTCATCGTCTTTGAATTCTTGTTCAGGAAAGCGTTCAGCGCCTGGACGGCTCCCCAGCCTTTGTGCGAGGCGCGGTATATCTTCAGATCCAGGGTCTCCACGCGGGTCAGCGGGGACCCTACCAAGCTGTTCATCCACTCGAAGAGCTCCTCGAATTGCAATAGCCTCAGCTGAATGGTGGTGATGTGGCAAAACGCCAATCTGGGCACGTCGCGTGGGAATGTCATGGCTTTATCGCAAGCGGTGTATACAGCGAGCGCACGTAGATGGGCAAAGGAGGCGAGGAGGCGCCACCCGTCCTCGCTAAAGGTAGACGATGACAATGTGTTGTATGTAAAATCATGGATATTGGGGAGCATCCGCGCCATCCACGACGGCGGAGGCGATGAATCGACGATTTTGATGAACACGACCTGCGAGAGCGCTTCCGCGCGGGCCAACACTTTGATCACCTCGTCCAGCCACATCGACGGAATACAGAGCACCACGCAGCGCATAGCGGGGAGGATCGTGCAGTAGCGCGATTGGGACAGGGAAATAAAGGATTCCACGTTCTCCTGGAGCATCATTGTTCCCCGGAATGGCATGTCTGTTTCTTTGATGATCGTCCGATGGAACATGTGGTAGCGGGGGGCAGATACCCAGCTGCGGGCGACGAGGCTCGCTGAGTAGAGTGCGGCAGCATCGTCGTGCAGTAAGTCCAGGATTTTCTCGAGGATTTCGGTGGGCACATCAGAAATGCCAGTCGCTGCAGCCGACGACATGATTCGTTGTATGGGGATTTCCCGACGGTCGCAATCAGATAGTGTGCTGTCAATGCTTCATAATTTATATTATTCCACGACTAATCCATGAGATCATGGCTATTATTGCAGCTGCAACGCCCACGATGTCAATTTCTATCTTGGGCTTCGAAATTCGGACCGGGTACTAGGTATATGTAGTCAATATTGAACGTTGCACTGACGTTCGCTGAAGTCTAAGGGGCTCAGCCCTTTTAAGTTTCGTTGCCTTGGGTAAAAATAAAAGAAGTACAGAGCCCAGATGCGAGCATTGCCAGTTTGGGGAGATGGAATATCGATTTACGTGCCAGGTCCCAAACAGCGACCGTCAAGTAGTGACCACCCAGTTACTTAATGCCAGTTTTTTTTTGCGTCCATTTACAATGACTGACACCAGGCGGCACGCATGGCCTATATCAACGTCCCAGCTAATGAAAGAGCCATGAGAGGAACTCCTCATTGCTTTCAAGACTCAACAACTTCGAATGATCGGTTTGCGATGGTATACTCATAGCAATATTGAACCTACTACGAATTCGTGGCCCCACCACGGTGTATATAATCGCAGGATCGAGCAACTTGCGAGCCAGGGCTCCAGTGCCAGAACTGTTGTAGTTTATACCGCTACACTGCCAATGTATCGTGAGTCCAAAAGTCTGAGTACTTTCACGCGACCTTGAGAGCTCACGTCATTCGTACGTACAACGCCCGCTGCCCACTGCTGCGTGTAACGGAAAGCTTGTGTAGGTCGTAATCATGACTCGAACGTCGGAGGCATGGTGCACGCGTCAGCGGCGGCGACATTTGCCGTTCCCGCCTCATCCGCTCCCTCGCGTCTCCAGAACATGGGCTTTTCGATGCTACGATCCACTAAAAACAATCAGCGCTTGTCTAGCTGCTGACCCACGTCAGTAATTGCGAAGAGCGCGATCCTGTCTGGTGTTCAAGGCTCCGTCGGGGGTATTGAAGAGGATATATAACTGCAGAATTTGTCAATTTGGGAGCCAGGGTACGCTTTAGAACAGAGCTTTTTGAAACTTCACTTTCAAGGTAAGTATCATGAGTTCACCTATATAGTTTGAGTACTGTCGCGCGACTTTCAGAGCTCATGTCATTCTGTATCGTACGTGCGATCATGACTCGAACGTCGGATGCGTGGTGCACGCGTCAGCGGCAGCGACATTTGGCTCCATGAATGGATCGCGCGACGGCGAATGCGTCGCGTCACGAAGAGACGGGTTCCATCGTGTATGTTCCAGCGACGGAGACCGTTGAGCATCTTAGCGGTAGAAAGAAAGAACGACGAGTTTGAAGGAAAGATGTTATATTTGTATTCGTGAGATACAAGAGGTATCGTGATATATCAAAGCGAGCTCGAGCAATGAAGTCCCGCGATAGTAGCCATCTAGATTAGGACAGTAGGCTCGTCAGTTATCGTTGATCCAAACGCGGAAAGAGAAGAAAGAAAAAAAAGAAAAAAAGCAGGATCGAGCGTTAGGTCAGATACCGTTGTAGTAAGGTCAACTCACAGTACGCGCGTCCGTGGACGGGTGTACTCGTGGTACAGTAGAAAGGTTTGTCATCATATTCAACGATGCTCGACGACGAAAGAAGAATAGGAATGGACTGGAGAAAGGATATAGATCAACTCACATTCCTTTCAGCCTCGTGAAAGCATCCGTTGGGGACGACCACAAACCCTAAACGGCAAACAGCAGAGATATGAGCGAAGGATTCTGGATACGAAGCAAGGCGCAGAGACGGATACGATGCGCGTCAGGAAAGCAGGCATTGTCCTCAGCGAGCCTCACGCGCCGTATGCACGGACGCGGAGGACGTCGGACAGTGTGAATATGTACATCATGCGCGCTGCTGGTCTCAGATACCCTACATGAACGGGCTGCATCGCATGGCGCGAGTACGGCCAGTCCAGATTCCGTTGGGTGATAAGGAAGCATGGCGGGGTAAAGCCAGAGAAGAGTACGTACGAGGCGGGGTTTGTCCGATGATCGACGAGTGGCTGATGGTGCCGAAGATGTTGTCGATGATCTGTAGTCGGAGGGGCGCTGTTCATTCCAACGATGACTGCGGTAGTGCGAATGGGGTGCGGAACGATCAGCGTACTTAATCAATCAAGGAACGAGCAGAGCGGCGCTTGATTAGTGTCTCGGAAAGTTATAGTTGCCGTTGGATCTACAGGGGTACAAGTATATCTGTGGAGAGAAGTCATAAGACGAGACAAAAGGAGAATAGTCAAAGAGAGAGCTTACAACGAGTGCTACACTACGCTGAAACGAGGCTTGGACGGTGGCGATGTGACAGCTGGCGTCCACCTATCTTTCCTTCCTCATGGGTGCGGAGTACCAAGCTGTAAGCCACCGTTATCTCACAGTGACTCGCAGAAGACTGATAGAGAGGGAAAATAGATATGGAACGAGGGCATGGGAGGGAAGAAAGAAGAACGACGGCCGACGAATTCGAAAATCGCAGGAGTGTGACGTGATATGATGTGACGGCACATGACATTACCGGAAAAGGCGAGGGCCGACTAGATAGCGGGGACGGCAGGGCAGGAGAGGGTTGCTCCTGCTCCCCACACCAGCAGTAGCCAACATCCTCCAAACATACCAGCGCACCTCTCTTATTATTATATTCCCTCCCCATACCTGGTCTGGCATTCGGTTGCCCAAGACCATCTTACGGAACTTCTTATACACAGGAAACGGACACGCTGCCATTGCAGGCGTTCTGACTCATCGTGCGTTATCACTATCTATCTAAAGCTCTGTTCTAACATAGTTTCCGACGACCAGCCCTTTCTCGCAGCCATTTTATATTCCATCTTTAATGCCCTCTCGCTCCTCCCGCAACCATGCCCGCAAATCCGCCCCTATCCGTAGAAACGACGACGACAACGACGCGCGAGACACCCCACAGCAACAACGGGCGTCGCCCCCAATCACCTTTACGCCTCCGACACAGCTGCCCACGCCGCTCCCGGAAGAGCACATCCCCATCCCCCAGCGCCCCGCCGGTGCAGCGCCTCCCGCGGGCCTCCTGAACTTCGCCGACGCCGCCGACGATAGCAACGCGCACCTCACACACCTTATAGACTTCGATACCCCCACTCCGCCGCCGGCGCTGCTGTCCTTCACGCACGCGGACCTCTCCTACACGCAGTCCGGCGGCGAGATCTCGTCCTCCGTCCTCAGCGAGGACGACGGCCCCCGCAGCAGCACCGTGTACCGCTCGCCGCCCTACAGGGAGGCGCGGCTCCCGGACGACTCCCCGCCCCCGCTGCCCGTGCCGGCGCGCTACCAGCACGAACATATCTTGAACGACGACGGGGACGATGGGAGTGGCTTCGCGGGGCATACTCGGGCGCCCACGTTTGTTGGGTGCGTATCTCATTTCGTTCGAACGAGCTTCTTCTGGGGTTCTTGTTATGTTCGGTTGGGCTATTCTTGGACACGGTGCCCTCTTTGTCCGGGTTACATCCCCAATGTACTTTGTTAAGCGCCGAATGGCTGTCCATATTCGGGGGGATGCGAGTGCATCTGGGGGGGCAGTGATGTCATCTCCGGATCTCGTTCCTTGTATTCATCCTGTGCATACCAATGCAGTGAGGTGCAAATGAATAAGGCTCTGCTTTTGTATGTTTGAGTATTAGCCTTTCGTGATCGCAGCGCTTCTCCATGCACGATCTACTCTGCTTCTGCATAATGGGTGGCCTGCACGTGTTCCACGAGATATACCTCGCGCGTCTCGCAGGCTCTCGTCCTTCCCATCGCTCGAATACGAAGACTCGATCTTTCGTCGTTTCCCTATCTTTCTCCTCCCACTCCATGTCCTTCTTCCAACACATCCTAAACACACTCACTGACGCCCCGCCCCCCACCAGCACCAGCGCCCCCATCTCCCCCGCCGCGCCGCGCCCCGCCATCGTCGCCCCGTCCCCGAAGCCGCACGCAGCGCGCTACGCCCCCGCGGCCGCCGCCGCCGCGTCCACGTTCGACGCGCTCGCGCGCACGGTGCGGGGGTACGCGGCGTCCCCGCCACCAGTACCGCAGCAGCAGAGCTTCGGTCCCCAGCAGAAGCAGTCGCAAGGCCATGCGCGCGCGCGCTCGCATGGGTATCAGTTCGAGCGCGCGTACGACCCGCGTGCCGCACCGCCCCCGCAAGCAGAAGACGAAGACGACGACGATGGCGCGGCAGGCGGGCCAGGAGGGTACTACGCGTACGGCGGCTACCCGCGCTCGCCGCCGCCGCCGCATCCGGCGGCGCGCGAGCAGGGTCGGTACGCCGACCACCATCCGCAACAGTACCAGCAACCACAGCAACGAGAACAGCAGCAACAACAACAACAACAGCAGCAGCCGCGGCACCGGCACTCCCAATCCGTGCCTCACGCACCCCAACCCCACCCTCAAGAGGCTCGATATCAGGCGCCGCCCCCGCCGCCGTCATCGTCGTCGGCGCGGTTCATGGGCTCAGGCCTGGCGCAGGCCATCCGGCGCGGCGCGGCCGCGGGCGTTGGGGCCGTCGCTGGGCGCGGGGTAGGTGCGGTGCAGGTTCAGGCGCGTAGTAGGGGTGGTGGTGGTGGTGGTGGGAGGAGTCGGGAGGGTGAGGAGGTGGGTGGGAGGAGGAATAGGGAGGGGGAGGAGAGGGTGGTGTGGGCGCGGTGGGATGGGCTGAATGGGCGGTGAGTTGTTGGGCTTTTCTTTGTGTTTTTTGGTTGGTCGCGGTTTCGTTGTTGTTTGACCTTGTCCTTTCACAACATCGCCGCCGTGTTTGCGCGTCGATCATAGTGTTTCGTGTCCTTTGAATCTTTTGTTCTTCGTCGTCCCAGAATCCGCGCTTATCATCCGTCCATCTCCACAGCCGCGTCCTCCTGCTCGCCTACCCAGCCGGCCTCCAGATGTGGGACTGCGCCGACCTCAACGCGCTGCGTGAGGTGTTCAACCTCTCTCTCGACACACAGGAGTGGGCCCTGATGGTTGGCGGGTCGGACGCGCCCGCAGGGGGCGAACGCGTGCGCGTCGTGCACGCGGCCGTTCTACCCGACCCGCCGAGTGGGAAGGAGAAGGACGCGGTGCACGAGCAGCGGCCTCTATTGGGGATGTTGTACGTCTTATTTGCCTTTCTTTTTGATTATGGGTTTTCGCTGATTTTTTTTTGGGGGTGTCTGAAGGCTGGAGAGCGTGGACGAGAATGAGCGGGAGCACGAGGCTCGATCCGTTTTTGTTGTATATTCCCTTCAGACCCACCAAGTTGTAAAGATGCGGCCCATGCCCGGGCTTGCATCGGATTTTAAGGCTAATCAGAATTTTATTGTCATCGTAAGTATTTTTTTATCCATATTAGCGATCTTTAAACATCATTTAACGTCCATTACGCAGGGCACTACTACACCCCCAACGTTACATATCTTATCTTCGACATCTTTCCACACGCTTCACATGATAACCGCGGCGCATCTCGAGCCGTACGCCACCCCCGCATTATCGCATACCCCTTCACCCTCCGCAACATCTATCACAAACGCAATATCAAACACCGCGCAATCGACATCTGTATCACTAGGACTATCTATAGACACCCGCGCCGCGCATAGCGCCGGCGCGCACGACACCGCCAGCGGGAAGGCGACGCCAGACGCGCCCCCGGACGCACCGCACCCGGTCTTCGCGCTGCACCACCGCCTCCTCGCCTTCGCCTCGCCGTCCCCAGCGTCCTCGCCGTCCCTGCGCCCCACGTCTAGCGCCGGCTCTAACACCAGCGCCGCCGCCGCCGCTACCGCGCGCCGCCTCTCCTCGTCCTCCGCGGGCTCCGCGCCGTCGTCCCACGCCGCCTCCAGCCTCTCCTCGTCGCCGTTCGCGCTCGGCCGCATCGCGGGCGTGACGCAGGCGGACGTCGGGCACGCCGCGCTGCGCGTCGGCGAGAGCGTGTTCAGCGGGATGCGGCTGCTGGGCGGGATGGCGCTCGAGGCCGCGAAGAGCCGCGTTGGGGGCGCGGTCGGGCCGGAGGGGCGGGTGGGCGCCTTTGGGAGCGCGGGTGGGAGGACGGGGATACCCGTGGTTGGAGGGCAGAGGGGGACGAGCGCGAGCCCGGGCAGCGCGGGCGGTGGGGGGCGGCTGGTGTCGCGGAGCGCGCCGGACACCGACGGCACGGCGGCGGCGCGCGCGGACGCAGGGAAGGAGCGGCGCTACTCACACACCGCGAACTTGTTGGCGTGGGACCAGCGCGAGCGCGGCGGCGGGGCGAGCGGGGGCTCGACGCCGGGCAGCCCGAGCCCGCATCTGACGACGGTCGCGCCGTCGACGCGGCCCGTCGCGGAGAGCGGGCACTACGTCACCGTGCTCGACCTCGCGCCCTTGCTCAGCGGGTCAGCCGGGGCGGCGCCGACGAGGGTCGACGAGTTCAACGCCTCCCGGAGCCGGCCCGTCGTCGATCTGAGCTTTGCGCACGACGGCACCAGCGTGGCGGCCGTGCTGAAGGACGGGCATACCGTCCGTGTGTTCAAGCTGCAGCCCGCCCCGCGCGTGCTCTTGCACGCGCGCGCCGCGGCGTTGGAGGCGGCTGCCGTGGGCCTGGACGATATCGAGTTGAGGAGCGAGATGGGGCGGCGGGCGGCGCATGTGTACGATTTGTACCGTGGGAGGACGTCGGCTGTGGTGGAGGGCTTGGATTGGGCGCGGGATGGGCGCTGGCTGGCGATGGGCACGCGGAACAGGACGATCCACGTCTTCGCGGTCAATCCCTACGGTGGGAAGGGGGATGTGAAGAGTCATATGGAGGGAAGGGTGAGGAATGTGGACGTTATCGTGCGTACTTGCCACAGTTATTATGAATCAGCACATATTGACCATATTTCGTCCATAGGAACCCCGTTTGACGACATTACATCCGTTGGTGCGGTTGCGCGGTACGAAGTCCAACGCGGAACAGACGCGAGCGCCGCTCGCGTTCACGTTCATCTCACCTGCCGATGTTGCCTCCTCGCCCACCTTGATGTTCCCATTCACTCCGCCGCCCATTAGCCATTCCCCGTCGTTCTCGCCACCGAAGCTGAAGCGCGCCAAGAACTACCAAGACCTCCTCGTGTTCGATCCCGTCGACGGCGTACTCTCTCTTCGGCGTTTGGCAATCGACAAGCATCCGGAGAAGGAGCAAGGGATCGGCGGCGTCGCAGCCTCTGTACACGCCCTCGGCGTAACGAGCATCTCGCTGCCTGGGATGGGCGGAGCGGGCCGGCTTAGTTCCTCGCCGTCAACTCGAGGCACTGCTGGTGCTCTTTCTAGTGGGCGGTCGACGTCCTCTACGAAGGTGGAGGAACCGCCGATGGAGCTGGTAGGCAAGGAGACCGTGGAGGCGACGTGGGATTTGAAACGCGGGAGAGACTGGGTGGAGATCAAGACGCCTGTTCTGCCCAGTGCTGGTAGGATGGACGCCTTGCGGAAGAATATTACTGGCGGAGAGTAAGTCCTCCATCGTGTGCCTCTGTTCGTATTGATTTCTGATATCCATGACTTTTTAGCTGGCTTTCCGAGGGCGAAATCTCAACGTGTTCGAATTCCACGACGATTCTTCCTCGTTCATTGTACCTTTCCCATCAGTTCTCCTTCCATACATTGGGAGAGGATTATCATGCACTTATCCGTCGGTATCAGTTCGATATATCTGGTGCGAAGATCGAAGTGCGCAGGGCCGTCGAGATCAGCGCGTACGCATCTGGTGGCGGTGAATCGGCGTTCGTTGAAGGCTTTTCGTCCCCTCGCGACATCAGACGCGCTTCTTCCTCGTTCGACGAGCCCATTGCCTCCGCTATCTCTGGCAGTTTCGACAACTCGAATTTACCGACGATTCTTCCCATGTACCCCAACGGCGTTCCGGGTGCGAAGCCGAAGTCCTTCCGCAACTCAATCCCTATACGCACGATGTCAGGCATCGGTGACGGGGTGAGCGAAGGTATCGGTAGGCTGCGGAGGGAAATGCACAAGACGCGCTCTCCACAACTCGTCGCTCGTCCTGATAGCTTCTCTGGGCCTGTTCCACTCGAATTCGATGAAGAGGACGAAGACTTCATAAGTCGCGATACCCTCGACAGTTCCATCTCTCGCGATGCTTCCCGCAAGGGCGCCAGCGCCGACTCCGCGTCTTCACTCGCCACGCCAGCTAATCTGAGCACGCACCACCTCATGGACGCGGATGTGGTAGGTGCGATGGAAGAGGATATTTGGGATGGCTGGGACCGTCAGGACAAACTCGCTGTCGAAGAAGCTGAGCAGTTCCATGACATCACTGCTATTGGATATGTTGAGGAGGAGCAACCTCAGGTCGCTGTGGTTTCTGACCAGGTCCCTGCAGCCAAGAGAAAAGGCAGGGCAAAGCGACGCGGTTAAACCGAGCACTTGTTTCGTGTACAAGATATAATATCATAACATTGACAACTTAATGTATCTACAATCATCTGTAGGAATCAACGTTATCGAATGCCCCAGTGCCTGTGAGATACAGCCTACCGATTCCCAAAATTATCTATACCATCTGCTCATGACCATGTCTGTTCCACCGTATTTATATTTATTCACCAGGGATTGTCCCAATGCTCATTTACTCACAAATACGCAACTAAAGGAAGTGGAATTTCACTGCAGGTTTCCTCTGAAGTCGTCGCGTTCGTGACAATTTTGTATGTATTGGTCTATGTGGTTCGATAATGTCCAATTCATCCATCGAAACATGGGGTAATTAATGAACAATGAAGCCTGGGAATGAACCCAAGGAAAATGAGGATTGGATGAGGAAGTAAGGATGGCGGCGGATGGGCCCAGCGGTACAATGTCGAGA
Source organism: Pholiota molesta (assembly GCA_014925825.1). Taxonomy (NCBI): domain Eukaryota; kingdom Fungi; phylum Basidiomycota; class Agaricomycetes; order Agaricales; family Strophariaceae; genus Pholiota; species Pholiota molesta. The sequence continues at coordinate 41,399 of JACGCK010000206.1, forward strand.
ACTCAAGGCTAGGCAAATGGAAGGAAGAAACGGATTGGGCCGGCTGGATCAAGGGTGCCAATTCGAATCAACGAGGATCAGCTATTAGATCGACACATTATCGAGAACGCTCGTAACCTGTACATCAATAATGACTTACCCTCAACAGCTTGGAGACTCATGACAAATTCGGACCCCATTCATTCCACGCGCCTGCGATGGCCTGATCTTGCGTCTCGAAACCGACGTCGAAAACCGCCCTGACATCGGGTGATCTTCCAGCATATTCCCGGATGCGCGACCTTGTATAATCCGCAATATGGTTCGCCTGTGGAGGCAACGGCTGCCTGTCGACGATAGTAACGCCCCGGATGGGGCACGCAGCGTCGTTGAGATCCAACCAGCGGCTGTCGCGATGGAAAAGGTTGCGGACAAGCGCATGTCTGCGTTCCTCGGCATGCCTTTGGAATCGCCCAAAAGTGCCCATTCCCACCAGGCGCAGATGCACCAGGTGAGGAGCGCGCCTCCATATGGGCTCTGCATCTTTGATCAGCGGGAGCGTGTGCATGCGATAATCTTCATCGTTTTGCAAGGAGAGCAAAGAGGGCCCCAAGGTAAGGGTTGTAATGGCTGGCGCCGAAGCAAGCACGGGGTAGATATGGTCTAGGGCACGGTGGTCATACCATGCCTCTCCAGAGGATAGCGACAGATCGCGTAAGGCGGGCAGATGGAGGGCGGCGAAGAGCATGCCAAATGGATATTCGAGTTCTGAATTATCATTCATTTGATCAACGGTGATAAAGAGTGTGGAGAGCTCTGCGAGGGTACATGGGGTAGGCTCATCATAATCGTTGTCATCGAGCACTTCGATTCGAAAGCGCCCCAATTGTAACTGTGGAACTGCGCGGGTGAGAGAGTACCAGTAAGCGAGCGACATCTCCGACACCAAGAGGGCGATGTGGGTCAATGATGACCAATGATTCGGAATATCGAAGGTGTGTAGGTGGATTTTGCCATTGAGATACAGATGGCGCAGTGCTGAGGGACTATGATTCGGAACGAGTGTAACCTGGTCCTGATAAAAATAATCAAAATGTTCATATTCGAGCCAATGTGATTGAACCAGTGTATGTGGGACAGGGTATACGATCGGATATCCACATCGAATTCGGTTCCCAATGAAAACCCAATAAAGCTCGTCCGTTTCTATATATTGCGAGGAGGATATGTAATCGAAAAGAGAGATCATTCCAACTTGATCCAACTCGAGTTCTGAATCGAGAACAGTTTCCGAGTGACGTCGATGATTCCAGTTCAGATCGAGGCATAGAGATGGGACCATCGAGTGCTGGTTGGTCTTCCACCACAGAAGAAACGCGTATTGATTCTTGCGGACAACCCAGTTGCCATCCTCGAATCTGTTGCGCTCTGCAGCAACTGTTAAACGACAAGATAAGTGCGACCAGAGTGTTGCGGTCGCCAATGCTACTGCTCTCCAAGTCGAGCAGATGTGGCATAGGAGCATAGGTGCGATGGTTGTGTCTGGCTGGCGATGCTTGAGACGGTGTTCTGGGAGGCAATGGTCAAATATTTCCGTGAGGATGTCATGAGGAACCCTGGTAATTGGACCTGGAATCTGTGATTCCATGTCAGAAACGCGTCGCAAGAAGAAGAAAGAGTGCTGGTGGCAAGCGTGGCGTGTTCTTTCTTGTCTTATCTGATCTCGGCAATCCCTATCACTGATCCAGTCATCCTTCCCGCTTCCACCTTCTATGTTTCTCGGTACTTATTTTCCTTTTTATTTTGTTATTACAAGAATAGTTACTTGTAGACCTGTAAGAACCGTAGCTACTATTAAACAGTCCCCCGTGAATCTCAAGTCGGCTTTTGTGTTCGCTACCCCGCGAACATCACCACCCGCGCCGCACGCCCGCACACGCAGAAACACGGCGCCAGCCGCGGGCGGTCTACTTATATTGGTGGGTAGGGCTCAGTTCATGTGCGCCATCGAGGCGTCGGCGCGTCCTTGCGTTGGCGTCGCGTGGTGCCTGGGCCTGGTAACTGCCAGCGCGTCGTGATGCAAGCACGCAGGGGGATCTGCGAGTCGAGTTAGGGCGTAGCCGAGGACGTGGATGATGGATTCGATGTCGTGCTTGGGTTCGTGTTTTATAGGAGCGTTCATTATAATAGCTCTCAATATATCGGTGGCCATAAAGGGAACTGTGCCCTATACAGGATTTGAAAATTATTTAGTAAATTTCTCCGTCATGAGGTGATATCCTGATCCTTACCGACCATGCCGCGCCATGTACAGCGCTGTCCATTATCTGAGGGACAGCTGCCTCTATGATGCCAGTCGAAAATTGGGCGATACGCGCGCTATCCAAATCCAACAAAATTCCTTCAGCGCCCGCCTCAGGCATAGTCTCCGCAGAGAGCATGATATTACCCGCGTTTATATCGCGATGCACGATACCCTGCTCGCACAGGAACTGGTGCGCTGGACACGACACATTCATCGTCAGAAAAACAACAACAATAACAAGGATGGACACGTACCGCTGAGCGCTCCCGGTATCCCCAACAGCAGCTCCTTCTCCGAGCGATACTCCCACAGCGGGCGGGCGCGCGTTTCAAAGAGCACCTGGTGCAATACGACATCCTCCTCGCCCTCTGCGCGCGTCCCATCGACATCCAGATCAGCGCTGCGCAGAGTATGCGCCGTGATACGCCTCCGTGATCCAGGGAAGCGCACATCTTCTGCCGTACGGAATTTCGCTAAACCAGGATGCCCGCCCTGGGTCGCGGCGTATACTCCAGCTTCACACATCCTCGACGCGTGCCTCCATGTATTTTTCAATACGAATGCGGGACCCACGTCATTCTCGCGAACGAGCCACATGGACGTGCCGCGCCCGAAGAGCGACACGGAGGTCCAGACCGGTGGGCCGAAGGTGTGCCGAGTGCGGCCGTGCATCGTGATCATGTACATCGGGAAACTTCCTCTAGATGGGTCCCCATCGCGCTCTGGCTTCGTTTCGTGTCGCTGGAGCGTAACCTCAGGAACAATGGTAACCGTTGGGTGCCCGAGCTCCAAATCCGACAGGAGACACGTCAAAGACTTCACGATACGGACGAACACCTGGGTGTCGGCCCACATATCATGAATGGGAGAGAATTGCGCGCCCGCACGGTCGAAGATGGAAACGCAGCATTCGGATTCGAATATCAGGAGGGCGACGGAGAACAGCAGGAACGGGCGAGGTACATCCGCGCGTATTCTGCTGCTTGGCGAACGAGGGGCGTTATGCGTTTAGGATTGAGATATTGGGTGGGAGGGTACTTGGGCCCGTGGTGAGGGGCGGACGAGGCAGAAACCAGCCGCGTGGCGCCAGAGCGCAAGTCTTTGCCATTGGTGTCCAGAGGCAGGTGGCGGTGGGGCCGGTGTTGACGTTGACGTTGAGGGGTATTCTAAGAGAATGAAGTCGGGGGTACCTTTGGGAAAACCTTGCCCGTGTGGATCGACTTCTAAGATTACGGCGTTTTGAGGCACGAATGAGCGCTTAGGAAGAGCACAGGAATCAGGGAAACTTTCGATATATTCAAACATAGATTTCTACAGGCAAGTTATGGTTAGCAAGGACTCAAGGAACGAGAAATATGACACTTACCAAGGGCCTGTACTGTACATCTCTTTCTCTGCGCTAAAGTACCTCACCTCCCTGTATTCCCGGCCTGAAATCATCTCATCCTCATCCTCTCTCATTCCTTCGTACTCCTTTTCCATCCTAACAACCGACTCAATCACGCTGTTGACCTCCCTCCTCGCCTCGCACACGTTCTTATCCACATTCAACGCCTCTACACATCCATCGACCAAAGGAGGCGCAACGCGATCCAAATGAAGCCGCTCGAATACGCGCACATCGTCGAAAGTGAGCTTCCCTTGAAGGTCGGTTTCGAGTTGGAGGCGACGGCCAAGACGAGCTGCGTAGTCGTCTTCTGGGTCGGGGGAGTCGATGAAAGATGGCATGAACGTTGACGTGAACTTCTGCGTGGGCCCGGACCGAGCTCCGTCTGGCTGTCATGTGATGGATATTTGACCCTTCCTTCGCACGACCCTTCCTTCGCACGACTCAAACCAAACTCAAACTCATCCAACACTCATCTATTTGCATTAATATTCATTCTTAGTCTGTGCTGCTACGACATACGTCCATAACTAAGCACCTAAAAGAAGCAGGATTTCACTGGTTTCCTCTCGTGTTCATGTCATCTTTTGTGACTACGCAGAGCCAGGGAACGTGAAGCGGTCTTATTTTGGACTGAAAAGTTATACGATTAGAGAAGCAGGCGCGATGCAGTCTGCTAGAGCAAATATACGTGTGATGGTGCAAGTACTTATAGGGCTAGTTAGATAATATTCATTTGCTCCATCAAAAGTGGTTAATCATTGGAGCCTAGTAGGAACGAACATAAGGATAACTAGGAAGTAAGAATAGCGCGCTTGAAGGGCGCGGTGATACAATGGCTAGTGAAAGGGAAGGAAGAAACCGCGTAGACCAAAAGGCTGCGTATTCGCATCGATCAGGGTAATCTATTAAATGGACCGATTAACGCTCATAACTTGTACACTCTTGTACACCAATGACGACTTACCCGCAACAAATTAAAGAATCATTGCAAGTTCGGACCCCATTCATTCCACGCGCCTGCGATAGCCTGATCTTGCGTCTCGAAAACGACGTCGAAGACCGCCTTGACATCGGGTGACCCCCCAGCATATTCCCGGATGCGCGACCTTGTATAATCCGCGATATAGTTCGCCTGTGGATGCGATGGCTGCCTGTCGATGATAGTAACGCCGCGGATGGGGCACGCATCGTCGTGGAGATCCAACCAGCGGCTATCGCGATCGAAAAGGTTGCGGATAAGCACATGTCTGCGTTCCTCAGTGTGCCTTTGAAATCGCCCAAGAGTGCCCATTGCCACCAGGTGCAGATGCTCCAGGCGAGGAGCGCGCCTCCATATGGGCTCTGCGTCTTTGATCAGCGGGAGCGTGTGCATGCGATAATCTTCATCGTTTTGCAAGGAGAGCAAAGACGGCCCCAAGGTGAGGGTTGTAATGGCTGGCGCCGAGTCAAGCACGGGGTAGATATGGTCTAGGGCACGGTGGTCGTACCATGCTTCTCCAGAGGATAGCGATAGATCGAGTAAGGCGGGCAGATGGAGGGTGGCGAAGAGCATGCCAAATGGATATTCGAGTTCTGAATTATCATTCATTTGATCAACGGTGATAAAGAGTGTGGAGAGCTCTGCGAGGGTACACGGTGTGGGCTCATCATAATCGTCGTCATCGAGCACTTTGATTCGAAAGCGCCCCAATTGTAACTGTGGAACCGCGCGGATGAGAGAGTACCAGTAAGCGAGCGACATCTCCGACACCAAGAGGGCGATGTGGGTCAATGATGACCAATGATTCGGAATATCGAAGGTGTGTAGGTGGATTTCACCATTGAGATACAGATGGCGCAGTGCTGAGGGACTATGATTCGGAACGAGTGTAACCTGGTCCTGATAAAAAGAATCAAAATGTCCATATTCGAGCCAATGTGATTGAACCAGTGTATGTGGGACAGGGTATACGATCGGATATCCACATCGAATTCGGTTCCCAATGAAAACCCAATAAAGCTGGTCCGTTTCTATATATTGCGAGGAGGATATGTAATCGAAAAGAGAGATCATTCCAGCACGGTCCAACTCGAATTCTGAATCGAGAACTGGGTGACGTCGAAAATTCCAGTTCAGATCGAGGCATAGAGATGGGACCATCGAGCGCTGGTTGGACTTCCACCACAGAAGAAACGCGTATTGATTCTTGCGGACAATCCAGTTGCCATCCTCGAATCTGTTGCGCTCTGCAGCAACTGTTAAACGACAAGATAAGTGCGACCAAAGCGCTGCGGTCGCCAATGCTACTGCTCTCCAAGTCGAGCAGATGTGGCATAGGAGCATAGGTGCGATGGTTGTGTCTGGCTGACGATGCTTGAGACGGTGTTCTGGGAGGCAATGGACAAATATTTCCCTGAGGATGTCATGAGGAACCTTAGTGATTGGACCCGGAATCGGTGATGCCATGTCAGAAATGAGTCGAAAGAAGAAGAAAGAGTGGTGGTGGCGAGCGTGGTGTGTTCAAGGCGTGTTCAAGGTGTAAAGAATTGTTGCAGAAATGGCGGTTGTACGATTTCTTATCTTATCTGATCTCGGCATTCCCTATCACTGATCCAGTTATCCTTCCTCCTATGTTTATCATTTTTTTCCTATTTTTTATTGTTACAAGAATATTCACTCGCCCTACATAAACCGTAACTACTAGTATATAGCCCCCCGTGAACCTCAAGTCAATCTTTGTGTTCGCTACCCACGTGTGCCGAGACTCCATTCTTCCACCGGTATTGCTTCTCGGATCCCGATGTCAACGAGCCAGCCGGCTCTGAACCCCACGAAGAACGTAAGTAAACGTTCTCAGTTCCACTTCAGTGCACCAAATGCAATTATTCTCGACGTCATGTAAAGCATGTAATAAATTCGAACCTCGATACACATGTAAACGAAAACGACGATATCGGTTGAGACATGCGACACGTCATGCTAGCGTCGAGAACGCTCGACATTATCGTGCTGACGCACCGTCAGCGCCGACGCACCGTATCCATATCCAGTACGACATGCGATCATTCAGAATTATAGTGGGAGGTGGCAGCAGCAGCAGCAGCATGTGACGGGCGACGGACGCACACACACACATACGTGCCATGCACATGTAGCCTTGCCCGCTCAGGAATCGGCGAGGCGCAGAGAGACTTCACTCACAGGCGCTCAGCGCCGGGGACGCCATTCATTCCGAGGCGCGCACCACCACTCCGCCGCAGGGGATCCCTGATAGCCGTTGTAAGGAGATGCAACGTGGTAACGGAGGGCAAAGAGGCTGTCGCTGAAGTGAAGGTGGTACGCGTCAATTGCGAGGACCGAGTACGTAGGGTGCCGGATAACATACACACCTGCTACTTAGATTCCATCACCGCGCCGATGTCGCCTGCGCGCACCCCCCGTCCACGCATATCAACAGCCCGCATCGTCTCATCCAACAGCATGTGCCTATTCGTCACTAACTGATCGTCACAAAGGATCCGCCTGAACGCAGAGTGGAGGAAGTCGTGCAATATAAGTAATCTGCGGCTGTCAACGGCGCGGTTACCTGTACGAAAGAAACATTGTTAGAGAAGCCCAACGTCGATACGTGGCCTCCATCCTTACCATCGGACCCATGAGGATGCCTTCCATACCACTACCCAGGAGCGGCCACGGCCCACGTCCTACAGAAGATATGTCAACGATCGCACAGCGCACACGGACATTCGAATGTCACCTACATATCACAAACGGGCGCGAACCGCGCCTGCACAGTCGAAAAGTCGGGTAGCGATGCAGAACTCGGAGCCGAATATAGAGATGGCAGCGGAGAGCAACAGGAACAGGCAGGCGCAGAGGCGTAGAGGTGCCTATTCGGCCACTGATGGTCGATGAGAAGCGCCATGGATTCGGGTTCGGGTTCGGCGCGGACAGTGGAGCACGGAAGTGCAGAAGAGGGTGTCGTATTCGCGTGTAGTGCATTTGGGTGTGTGGGTTGGATGTGGGGGAGCGCATGGAGAGTGAAGATAACGTTGACGTGCGGGGAATAGAACTGCCTTTTGGGGAACGTTAGAGTCGGTGGACACTTGGGCACCAGGAACACGAATACATACCGGCTGAGCGCAGCACATATCCCTGAGCCAGCTCCGTCTCATGAGCGAACCCACACTTAGAAGCGGTCAGCTCCGTCACGTCGTTTCCAAGTTCCACGTCCTACAGAAGATACGTCAGCCATCGCACAGCGCGCACGAACGTCTGACTAGATATCGGCCTACATATTCATATCACAAACAGGCGAGAATTACGCGCCCGCGAAATCAAGACGGCCACGCAGAACCCAGATGTGAACATAAGGAGGGCGATGGAGAACGTCAGAGAGTGGCGCATGTGAGGAGGCGCAGTTGAGGCTGGGGCACTGAGTACGGGATGTTGGGTAGAGGTCGAATTGCAACCTGAGCGGGTCGGCTGTGGACACGAGGAGGTCCGAGCGCTAGAGGCTATCGGCAGGTCACGAGGGAGTGGGGTGAAATATGGAAATGAAACAATGTGTATTGGTAGGGTCGAAGAGCTGGACATGAGTGGTTCTTGGGGGCGAATGGATTCGTCGGCAGCATCAGGGACGTCGTACGCGTCTTCTTCGAGTGTTGTATCTTCCCTTAGTCCGCTGACGAATGCCGTAGATGTGTCTGAGTTGATTCGTCGGTCAGGGTTCACATATCGACAGCATTCTGTGTGCGTCTGAGATTAAGTCGAGAGAGTACAGGGAAAGATGCGCACCGTACGTGAATCAAGTAGGCCATCACCCGGAAAGCTCAGAACGACGTCCATCTCTGCCATTCCTCTGCCCTTGTCGAAAGAATCGCCGCAGGACGATCACATCCAAAGCATCTGGATCTTCGTAGAACTGGGCGTCGCCGTCCCGTGAATTGCCATCGTAAGCGGATGCTGCACACTGGCAGCGTATTGGAGATGACAGGGTGTGTATCGACAGTGATACGCCTGCTGCGTGAGCCAATCATCGTGTCTGAAAGCAGCTCGAGGACAGTTATTCTGCTTAGTTGCGTTTCTTTGTCGGCTGAATCTTGCGGATTTGTTGTCGACTACAGCCTGATGCTACATAGGTATCGAGAAGGAAATAAGAGACGTGTTAAAATTTAGTGGGTGAACTACGTACCGAATGGCCTATCTGGGAGCAATGTACATGGTCCTGTTGTGCAAGAGGCTCTTGGTATGGAAGCATGGAGAGACGAAAGAGGATGGTGGTGTTCCAAGTCATTGTGGTGGTTGTGGTCGAAGATGAACGCATCAACGTCCCGTGACTGGCACAATCTCTTAACCAATTCCCAAAATTCCAACGACATTCCAACGAAATTCATACAATCTACTCATGACGAATATCTGTTCCACACTTGACTGGCTTCCTTCGAAGTCCTCGAGTCCATGAAATTCTTAGTGACTACGTAGCGCCCTTTCTAACGAATACTTACATCCACAAGATCATATCTATTTTGCCTACTGACGGTGCAAGGACGTATAGGGCTAGTTTAGTTCAATTGCTCCATCGAAAGTGGCCAATCATTGGAACCTGGGAACGAACATAGAAACAACGAGGAAGTAAGTATGGAGGGGAGGGCCCGGTGGTACAATGGCTAGGGAAACGGAAGGAAGAAATGGATTAGAGCAAAAGGCTGCATATTCGCATCGATGAGGGTAATCTAGTAGATGGAATGATTAACGCTCGTAACTTGTACACCAATAACGACGACGTACCCTCAACAATTTGCACACTGATTACAAATTCGGACCCCATTCGTTCCAGGCGCCTGCGATGACCTGATCCTGCGTCTCGAAAATGACGTCGAAGACCGTCTTGATATTCGGTGATCTTTCAGCGTGTTCCCGAATGCACGACCTTGTGTAATCCGCGACACGGTCCCGGTCCTGATATGCATCCTCAGAGTCCTCAGAAAGTTCCGCTTGTTTGCTGTCGTCGATGATAGTAAGGGCTCGGATGGGACACGCAGCATCATGGAGACCCAACCAATGGTTGTTATGATGGAAAATGTTGCGGACAAGAGTATCTCGGCGCAGTTTTGTGAGCACTCCGCTTCCGCTGCTAAAAATGCTTAGCGTCATCAACCGCAAATGCACCAAGTAAGGTGCACGACTCCATAAGGGCTCCATATCTTTGATCAGAGGGAGCGTCCGTATTATATATTCTTCATCGTAATCCAAAGCGAGGAAAGACGGTCCCAAGGTGAGGGTTGTGATGGCTCGCGCAGCATCGAGCGCACTGGATATATGGCTTAGCGCGCGGTGGTCGTACCATGCTTCTTTAGAGGATAGCGACAGATCACGTAGAGCGGGTAGATGAAGGGCGGCGAAGATCATGCCGAATGAAAATTCGAGTTCTGGAATAGCATGCATTCGACGAATGGCGATAGAGAATGTGGAGAGCTGGGCAAGGGTGCATGGGGTGGGCTGAGTATATTCGTCATCGATTTGCAACGTACTGATCTGAAAGTGTCCCAGTTGCAACTGTGGAACTGCACGGATAAGAGTGTGCCAGTAGGGGAGCGACATCGACGATACCAAGAGGGCGACGTGAGTCAATGATGACCAATGCTTCGGGATACCCAAGGTGTGTAGGTGGATTTTCCACTACAGTACAGATGGCGCAGCGCCGAGGGACTACGATTCGGAACGAGTGCTAGCTGGTCCTGATAGAAATGATCGAAATATCCGATCCATTCTGATTGAATCAGTGTATGAGGGACAGGGTATCTGATAGAATATCCAAGTTTACCACCCACTCCCCGATCATAAGCCAAAAAGCTCGTTGGTTTCTATATGTTGAGCAGAGGATATGTATTTGAAAAGAGAGATCATTCCAGCGCCGTCCAACTTAAGATCTGATTCTGCGTCGAGCTTTGGTTCAGAACTGTCAGTATCCGAGTCAGACTCGTATCGATCCTTCCAGTCCAGATCGAGGCACAGAAATGGGGCGATTGAGCCCTGGTTGTTCTTCCACCACATTAGAAATGCGTATTGATTTTGCGGACAGTCCAATCGCCATCCTCGAATTGTTGCGCTCCGCAGCAATTGTCAAGCAATAATGCAAGTGAGACCAGAGCGTTGGGGTCGCCAATGCGATGTTCTCCAAGTTGAGCAGATGTGGCATAGGAGTATCGGTGCGATGGTTGTGTTTGGCTGGCGATCTTGAGACGGTGTTGGGGAAGGCAATGGTCAAAGATTTCCGTGAGGATGTCGTAGGGAACCCTGGTGATTGGACCCGAATAGGTGATGCCATGTCAGAAACAGTCGAAGGAAGAAGAAAGAGTGCTGGTGTCGAGCGTGGCGTGTTCAAGGCGTGTTCAAGGTGTGAATAATTGTTGCAAACGGCGGTTGTACAATTTCTTATCTTATCTGGTCTTGGCATTCCCTATCACTGATCCAGTTATGCTTCCTCCTTCTATGTTTATCGTTATTTTCCTTTTTGATTATTTCAAGAGTATTTACTATAAACTGTAGCTACTAGTAAGAATTGCGAAGTAAATAGCCCCCAGTGAATCTCAAGTCATCTTCTGTGTTCGGATAGTCACAGCAATCACTTTCGTCACACAAAGCGAGGAGAGAACTTTGCTTATCTGTACCAACTTCGTACATATCCAAACACATCTCCGTTGTCAGTGTCAGTATCGACTCTGACTTGCGCTACCGCCGTCCTTATACAGCCAAATAACCTGCATTGCTGATATTTTCTGCCCTCAGACCGACCTCTCTGTATATGAGCGCGACTTGAAGAGGGCCGATCGCTGTTCGCCCCGTCTTAACTGATATATTTCTGCGCGCTCGCTTCAGGTATAGTGTGATGTTCCCCGCGTTTATATTGCAACGCAGAATACAGCGCTCGCACAGGAATCAATGCGCTGGAAACAGGACAACCATGCATTGAAAAAGGTGGTACATAGCAATAATACGAATGATACCGACCGCTGAGCGTATCGGCATCTTCAATCTCAATCCTACTCGCGCCGGATGCCTACGCTGAATCGCACGGCCGGCCTACATAACAGCTTGATAACAGCCTTGGAGACTTCCGCCGTGCAGCTCCACGTATTCTTCAAATAATGGCGAGGTCCAGGTTATCCTCGCATACCGACCACACCACTCGTCGTCGCGCGAACGCGCCCAGTCCAAGCGCGGAGAGAAAAGTTCAGATTAGGGGCCAACGGTGTATCATGAGCGCAAAGTCGTCGCCACGTGGCTAGATCCGGCGCCTAATTTCAGCATCCATTCGCTGCGGTGATATGCAGGCGAGAGGGAAGAAGGTTGAATGCAAATAGTTAAAGTTAAGTATATTGCAAGTTGAATGCGGCTATATTAACTTTATGAAGGTCCTGAATAGTTAAGTCGTCATTCGTAAATTGACACTCGCGAATGCTAATAAAGGTAATGTACTGTAAGTGTTCCTTTAGACCTTCCTCGCACGGCCCCGTAGTTGCTCCAGTGGTCAGATGGCTGTTTGTGGAGGCGCAACATCTTGCCAAATCTGGTTGCTATCGCCAGTGCAGTTCGAGATTTGAAGCTACAAAAGCATAGTCAGCAAAGGTCATCAACGAAGTCCAGCTTGTCGACTTACCTGATTTCCCGCGTTCGTAATTCCGTCCGTCAGGTCAACGCACAGCGGGTCCGCCAACCCCGTGCCCTCCCAGCGGATCGTGCCCGTAGGAATAAAGAACTGGCTCTCATCCCCCGCGACGCAGTCCGAGAGCTCGAGCTTCGTGCCCGCGGCGGCGACGCCGCCCGCGACGGTGAGGCACTTAACGGGGGCGGTGCCGTCGGGGCCGAAGGCGAGGCGGTAGGTGCCGCTGTTGCCGTGCCCGATCTGGGGCAGCGTCCAGACCTTGCGCGACGTGGTGTCGCTGCAGGGGGTGATGAAGACCGGTGCGCCGTTCGTGGATGAGTTGGCGCCCATGCAGAGGGAATCTGTAATATAAATCGTAAGATATTACAATCAGTAAGAATGTAGTAAACATTATAGGATAGCATAGACTTACTGTCGCTACCGAGAACAACCTCGTTGGCGGGACTAACGTGCGCTCGTTAGATTCAAACTCTGCAATAGCTTATAGACGACTTACTTGGCCAGGGCATTCGACGTCCACTGTTGATTTTGATCTCCAGCTACGCAGGTCGAAATTTGCAACTTCCAGTCGCACACAAATCAGCACGCGAAAAGCGCGTCAATAAAAAAATAGGATCCAACCTGATTGCCATTGTCCAAATCACCGTTGGTCAGATCGAGGCACTTGTCGGTCCCCGCCCATTGGACCGTTCCATCCGCGTTCCATTGCCACAATTGATTGGCATCTCCAGCGACACAAGAGTTGATCTCGACCTTCGACCCCGCCTGGTTCACATCCCCCGTCACCTCCATGCAGAAAGTGTTGAAGATCTGGATCTGCGTGGGCGTTCCGCCGCCCCCAACGACATTCCATCCGCGCTGTTGAGTGGACGCACTGCAGTCGTTGATGACGACGGCGGAGCCGTTGGCGGCGGCGAAGACGGTGATGCAGGGTGTGCGGGGGAAAGAGCCGCTAGTCGTAGGCTGGAGCTGGACAAATTCGCCTGCACTGAAAGAGGGAGAACGTCGTTAGATACATATTACAGCGATGCAAATAATACGTTAACTCACGCTGGGATTGCTGCGCGAGCTCCTGCTACTGCAATGGCAATGAACGATGATAATGCGAAGAAACCCATGTCGATGAAGTGTAAATGAAAGCGAGGGATTGAATGGAACTGGAGATTGCTCAAAGTCTATGGTCTTTTATACCCCAGCATTGCACTTCGGCATACCAAAAAGAAGTTGCTTGTAATTTAGTAGGTCGGCGCCGTGGCTCCTGACCAATGATAAAGATAGTTTATTTTTGGCGATGAGCGGTCTCGGTATGCCCGTATTCTGACCAGTATTTTGGCGGGAATCACGCTTCTCGAGGCTATGGAGTCTGGCTGCATTTCGCGAGATTGGTGTCACCTTGAAAACATAGAGTAGAAACGACGAGGCTGTAGCGCACCTCAAGGCGATTTTCAGGTGATGTCGATGTCGCATCCGTGTGCTTGCTTTTGCTTTTTTGTAAATACTAGTAAGATACCTAGTCGATATCTATCACCCACTGTGTTCATGCGGACAAAAACTTCTGTCAAGAGTGATTTATGAGCGCTTGAGCATACATTGTTTGCGTTTAGATAGCCATCTTGTTTACCCCCACGCGTAATTCAGAATGTGCGTGTGCCGTGCTTTTACATACATGTTTGATATACTGCAACAGATTGCAACAGAGTCAGTCGTCGGTTCTCAAACTTATGTCTGGGGTCCATATTGCAGCAAGTGAGAATGTACAGTCTTACAGATGAGGTCAGACTATTTTAAGCCTTTTACTATATTGGTCGAATGAGCCAGATGCCCACAACGGCTTCCTCAATCTTCGGTCTGTCTGCAGCGTAATGCAAAGCAATGGAAAGAGGTTTCACATTGAATCCCAGGGACTTATGTAGAAACATCTAGCATTTGCAAGAAATTCGATTCTCGGTGCCCGACAGATGCCAAGTTGTAACGACAGGTAATATGGACTGTTACCCATAAAGCTCCCGCGCATGCGCCGACCATCGGAAACGTTTCGCACACAGCTACATAAGTATCCAACCATGCTATAGGCAGACGCCGAAATGCGGCTGATCACTGTCAGTGATGATAAAGTCGATCAACCGCGTAAGCTTGAAGCCCGCTGCTACATCGCATTTTTCCAAAGTTGCCCCGCCCAAGAAAACAAAGAATCGTTGACGGTACACACTCCGATTGTCTGGTCGGTATAAGTAGAAGTAGAGATCATCCTCGCTGGCGTCGCGTACTGGGCTGCGCGGCGGGTGGCCCTGCCGCGGGCGTTTGGGTACGGGCTCGTTCTGAGGAAGGAGGTGGTGCGGGAGGATGGTGCGTTTTGATCTTTGTTGCGTGATAGAACTGCAAGTTGATCAATGTTTTCTCTCTCTCTAAGTTCGCGCGTGAGACGATCGAATGGAGTGGTGCGATAGGAGAGTGGTCGAATGTACATACGTTCTTGTCGCGCTAATAACTTCAATCCGATCTACTTATCAATGCAGACGTTCGCATTTTGTCCTGCATGAACGCTATAAGTCCAGCTTTCGAACACGTAGATTCCTGCGCCGAGTGCATGAGATGTGAATATGATATAATTAATGACGATAATTTAGAAAGAAAATAAAACACGGGAAAAATGGATGCGCAAGTGATTAATCAGACCAATCGTCCTCAGTTACTCAAGAGGGGCCGACACTACACATCAAGCTCAATTTATGACCGGCGACCTGCACAAGAGTCAAAAGACCAACACCAACACTGCCGTGTCGTTCTAGATCCTGCTGCTGCAGACGGACAGGACATCGACGCGAGCGACGACCCCTCTCAAAACATGGAACTATTACCACTGACGGTGCAGGAAGGGGATAAGCAGGTGTGCCCTTGCACCTCCCATCGATGGTCACCTGAAAAGGCGGGAAAACGGGGAAGGATGGCACGAGCAGAGTGGGACACGGGCGTTAATCAGAGCGATCGCCTTTTCTTGAACAACATATGACCGCCGGCCTGCAGACGAGTCGAAAGACCGACACGGCGTGTCGTTCTGGACCCCTCTGCTGCAGACGGACAAAACATCGGTCGCGTGAGTGGCGATCCCTCTTAAACATAGAACCACCACCACTGACAGCAGCGTAGGAAGTGGATAAGAAAACGTTGGATGCCCTTGTACGTGTCGTTGACTCGCATACAAAAAGAAGCGGAATGGGAGATGGACAAAATGATCATAGTGGGAACTCGGGATAACAGGCGAAGTGGGCCCTGGGGTACTGGGCCATGAAACTGACGGCCACAGCTCTACGATGGCCGATAGTCATGAAGAGTCTATGAAGCTCCATATGAATGGGAGGTTTGCGATGCAGTGAACCACCCCATATCAGATGGGCAGTCCTAATCAAGAGGGGGTCCAAATCGGTAACGCTTGAAAAGTTGGCCAGGTATGGGGTATTCCAAGGTTATAACCTCAATGATCGCACATTGAGCCCCAGAGTCCCATACACGGCGTTGTTGCAAATACGTATAGGCATGAACCCCCGAGAGTAGAGCGCCTTGGAATGATTCGGTGAGTGTGGCTGCACTCGGAACTCGTTCGAGAAGGAGAATTGGACGATGAGAAGGACAGGGGGCTTGCGGGAGGGACTGGCAAAAGGGACTGACATCAAGTAGGCCCGTCAATTTCTCTCGTTGAAGAGAGTGGGATCCATCAAATGGGCATCATAGACTTGGCAGTCGGCGAAAGAGAATCGCTGACCACATCGCAGCCTATGATCGTTCGAGAGATAACAGCTCTCTTGAAGGGAGGACGCGCACTGGAGAACGGAATGTACGGATCAAGTACAAGTAACAAGTGAGTTTGCAGAGAAACGGAAACTTCGCCGGATCGATGGATAACTGATCTGATCGCCAGCAGCGCTCGGACCTCCTCGTCTCGGCGCTCGGCCCGGGTAAACCGTCACCGCAACATCCATTGGACCTGTGTTCAACCATACTCTCCTCCCAACCCAGATGTCGACTACCCAGCACTCAAAACCAACCCCTGCAGGAACCTCATATTCGGCGACCGCGCTTGTTTGAGCATCTTCACCTATACTCCGTCGCATCTCACTTGGTTGAAGATGGGGGGTAGTGCGAGGCGAGTCTAAGGAGGGTGGTGTAGGGTGTCGTTGACGCAGTCGTTAGGAAAGACAAGGAGTATGAAGAACCTTTGGTATGTATCTTGTTACTCGTCGCTTTCGAATGTTGACGTTGATCATCATCCGTTCATAGATGTCTATATTTCAACATCGAAAAAATTTCCTCATTATCCTTATGGCGCACCGCGTTAGTTCAGGTCCAAAGACTCCGTACTCTTAGAAGCAAATCCACACCCCGTGTTTCTTCAAAGGCATCCACCACCGTGAATCTGAATCTGTAACCCCCCTAGGCCCACGTGGAGGCGCACGTCGACGGTGCCGTGTCGGCGGCGGCTTCTCGCGATGCACACTGGTGCTGGAGGGGACCACCAGCGTAGGTGCGTGTCGCGCGCAGGGCGCGTGGCCCTGACCGAGGTGGATGGTTGTACAGCATCGATTGCGCCTGCGCGTGCCGTGGGCAAAGGGCTGCGCTTGCGGATATGATAACGCGTCGTGCTCCGGTACATATCCATCCTTATTATCCCTATTACCTATCGACTTCTCACGAGGAATCCAACGTGTCCAGTGTCCAGCGTGCCGCAGAGGCCGCTATCCCTCAGATCGCAGGCCCTACGCATACCTTATGGCGCCATGCAATCCTCCTCCTCTCCGCACCAGTAGCATAACCTTGCCACAGCGCCAAACCCCACCCGGACATTCGTATACGTGATCCCGCTGGCCGATCGCGGCGTCGCGCATGCCACACCGTCGGCGCTCCTACCTGCCTGGACCTGCGTCTCCTTTCCGCGCCCGGCGCACGGATTATGGGCTCTGTCTCGTCGGTACAGCCGTCATGATCGATGGTGTAGCGTGCTGGGCTGCGTGGAGGGTTGTTCCGCTACGAGCTCGTTCCGAGGAGTGACTTAGGAGATGCTCGAGGATGGGATGGTTGTTGATGATGTGATGCGTTTTGATACATGTTGTTTGATAGGGATGAATGTTGACCAATTTTCTTCCTTAAGTTCCCGCGTTAGAAGATCGAATAGAGTGCTGCGATATGAGAGGGTCAAACGTACTAATGAATTCAATCTGACCTACAACGTATACTTGCACATTTTGTCCTATTCAGAATACCGTTTATCTTTGGTGTTCATCCCATGAATGTCCGCACAGATGATGCTGTCGATGTACGATTTCACTTTGGCACGAAATGTGGCTGATGTCAATGGCTCTTGAATTTGTCCATGTTCCAGATAGAATTTCATCATCGTGATGCCAAGGTTTTTATTGCATCGAAATCGTATAGGCTACCACAGAGTTTGGAGGAAACCGAAGCAATTAGCACAGTACATACTGTACATCCCGCCCTGCGAGTACGTTACTACGTACGCTCAAGAGGGGTCTGAAGCGCACAACTTCCGGATGGCCGGGCGGCCTGCACGCAAGTCAACACAGGGCAGTGTGCTGCGGAGTAAGGCAACGCGCCGGCCAGGACGTGCTCGCCGCGACCCCTCTTGGACGTGGAGCTGCCGCCGCCTACGAGCGCCGCCATTATAGATAGAGAAACAGGATAGGGGAACGGAGGGTGTGGGAGGGATGAACTCCTCCCATGGTCCCTGGCACATCGGGTGGCAATCAGGCGCCCGCGGAACGCGCACCGGGGGTCACCATGAGTTGCGGGCTCGTGGGCATAAACTATACGATAATCCGACGAGCAAGCGCATGCAGAGTGTACACCCATGTACGGTGCGCGCCCGCGTTGCCTGCGTATCTAGCCATGAGCATCCCGAGCCCGCAGTGTAGGCGACGAAGGGCGGCCGGAGGCTCGCGATGGGTAGTAGCGGGCTGCCGTGGCGGGGCTGTGTGGGACATGGACCCTGTGCGATCATGGATACAAAGTTAACTACGAGATACTTGCAGCGCTTTATCTGAACCAAGAGAAACGGTCGACGCGGACGCTGGAGCTGTGCTTCTGAGGGATAAAACGGGGTGTGCGCCGTCCCACACGCATCAGGAGCGTCAATGAGCGGTGGAGGAGTTGGAGCATGGGAGTGTGGTACGGAATTGCGCACCACATCAGAAAGGGAGGGGTGGGTGTCACGATACACGTGACTCGTTCCAGTAGATATCCCTCGAGTACCTTATTCCTTTTCTTCACTTTTGTCCACTTCGTTTCTAGGTTCGTCTTTTTGTATATATCTACGTACACGCAGCTATATACCTTCGTTTCTAGCGTCTGTCGGCCCCGCGTTGCGCGTGCTTAGCAGCACCCTAACACTTGGACAAAAGTCTCAAAACAAAGCCAAAACACTACCAAAAAAAATTTTCACGCAGCGCAAGTTGATGGACGGCGAGCAGCAGCAACACCAGCAACTTCCCCAGGGCCCCCCCAGCGCAGCACCTCCACCTCCCGACCCTCAGCCTCCGGCGGCTGACGCGGTTGCGACTTTTGTGGTCACGGAGATGCGACGACAGTTTGGCGCCCAGTTTGCCGAGCTGCGGGCTGATCTCGACGATTCCCTCCGGCGTGTGGCGGGCCTCGAGGCCGAGTTAATCAAGACCCAGGCACTCGTCGCACGGGGTGCTTCTCGAGCCCCGAGAGTTGCGCCGCCTACCCCATTTGATCCAAAATTGCCGAACTCGAAGGAGCTAGCCGACCAGTGGGTGCGCCAGATCTCCAATGCGGCTCTGTTTGAGGTGTTTGCAAGCGACGAACATAAGATTTTGTGGGCGGAGTCTTACCTTGCTGGTCAGGCAAACACTTGGTCCTCAACAATCACGACGACGGGCACCCGGGAGACCAACGCAGCACGTTACAGTTGGACGGCATGGCTTCAGTTGTTCAAGGAGATCTTCTGCACTCGGGATGTGCCTGCGGATGCCCTTCGGAGGCTCTCGGTGCTGGTTCAGGGCTCGAAGTCGATTACGCAGTACTGCACTGAGTTCAAGGAACTCTCACTGCGACTCTCGGTGGAGGATCAAAAGGGTGACTTTGTGAAGGAGCGGTTCTGGCAGGGTCTCAGCACATCAGCAAAGAAGGCACTGGTGAACTCCGATTATCGTACCGTGGAGGAGGCGCAGGACATCTTGCTTCGCCGCGAGCTGAGGCTGGCTGACATTGAGGCAGCTGAGCGCCAGATGAAGCAGGCAGGGTCCCACAATGGTACTGCAAGTGGGAAGTCTACGTCCTCCATTCCAGCTCGTCCTTTGGGCAATGCTGCTACCCCCTTTCCCGGTGCCCAGCTATCGAACCCTCCTGTGCCGAAGGACCCAAATGCGATGGACATCGATGCGGCGAAGCGTGGTGGGCGGCAGGGTAAGCCACGTACTTGTTTCGGTTGTGGCGAGGAGGGCCATATGGTGTTCAACTGCCCTAAGGCGATGGCGAGTCTGAAGGCGGCTGTGGTGACGGAGATCCTTGCTCAACAGGCTTCCGCGGCATCGAAGTCCACAGATGGTTCGGGTTTTGTGTAGAGCTGCCTCGCACGGTCGCACCGAGCGCAGCCAACCGATATTCTGTACTGGCTCCACCTAGTAATCAATGCATTTTGTCTGGCCCTGATGAAGAACACCCCGTACCTAAGCGACGACGACGCCGACGGCGCTGCGCAGCTGTCGTCCATGCTCGGACTCCCCATTCTCCATTCTCGTCCTTCGAAGTGCCGGTTACTGTCCATATACAGGATCCTGCGGCCCTATCCCTATTTCGCATTGTCGCCACTCTGGCAATGCTCGACTCTGGTGCTAGCTGTTGTTTTGTCCACCCTCGCTTCGTGGAGGAGCATGGCTTGCCCATACTAAAGAAAAAACGTGGACTCCGTCTTCGCACTGTGGATAATTCGGAGGTTAAGTCTGGTCTCATCACGCATGAGGTTCACCTACGGATTTATATTGGTGACCATTCGGAGGTGTTGGTCTTCGAGGTGGCGGACATTGGTGATGACAACCTAATCCTTGGGTTGAACTGGCTTTGGCGGCACAACCCACCGGTGGACTGGGAACGGTCGTTGCTGGATTTCCGCTCCGAATTTTGCATTCGCAACTGCCTCCCAGCACCCACAGTGGCGGCGAAGCCTGCGACAGTAACGCGGACTGCTGGCGGCCCACGCTGCCCACCCCGGAAGTCGGAGATTGAGCGGGCAAGGCGGGCTGCCCGGCGTGTAGCGGCAGCCCTGAAGCGTGGAGAGGAGGTTGTGTCGGAGGAGGATATGGCGAGACAGCGGATGTTGTTAGGAGTGATGGGAGAGGCGAAGGCGTCGACTGGGACGGGTGCGGCGCGGGCACGGAAGACTAACCGCTCTGCTGGTGGGCGGCGGCTACAGCTACCCCACGAGGCCTTCGCCTATTTGAAGAAGGCTCGGACGCACCGCAATGAGCGCTTGCGAGGTCAGCGCGCGGAAGCGGTGCGTGTGGCGAGGCTGGCAATTGATGAGGCGATTGTGGCGCAGGAGAGTGTGCCGGGGCCAAGTAGTGGTGGTGGAGGCTCTTCGTGGATGTTCGAGCAGCGTTGGGATGGCGAGTCAGTGCGCAGTGTGCGGGGGCCGGAGATTGTGGAGGTTCGAGGGGCGGCGGGGCGTTCATTTTCACAGGAGCTGGCGGAGGAGGCAGCGCGGAAGGATGTGAAGCAGGAACGTTCAGTGGAGGAGATGGTGCCATCGGAGTTCCACGAGTTCTTGGACGTGTTCGACAAGAGGCGTTCGGAGCGACTCCCTCAGCACCGTCCGCATGACCTGGCAATCGACCTCGAGGGTGATGTACTTCCCCCCACTGGGAAACTGTACCAGCTTGCGCCAGCGGAGCTGCGTGCACTTCGGGAGTTCATCGACGAAAACCTTGCAAAAGGGTACATCCGGCCATCGAAGGCACCTTGTGGGGCACCAGTCTTTTTTGTGAAGAAGAAAGACGGGTCGCTCCGCTTGGTGGTCGACTTTCGGGCGCTTAATGCAATCACACGCCCGGACTCTTACCCAATTCCGCTCACAACCGAGCTCCTCGACCGCCTGAAGGCAGCCAAGGTGTTCACGACTCTCGATATGCGCTGGGGATACTATAACGTGCGCATCCGCGAGGGCAACGAGTGGAAGACGTCTTTTCGCACCCGTTATGGTCAGTTTGAATTCCTGGTGATGCAGTTTGGGCTTCGTAATGCTCCTGCAGCCTTTCAACGAATGGTCAATGAATTGTTCCATGACCTTGTGGATGTGTATGTGGTGCTTTACCTAGACGACATCATTATCTTCTCGGAGGATCCAGCTCAACACGATGATCACGTTCGGGAGGTCTTGCGACGTCTGCGTGAGGCTGATCTCTTCCTCAAGCCTGAGAAGTGCGCATTCCGTACGACCTCGGTGGATTATTTGGGCCTCAAGATCACGCCGGGGCACATTGGGATGGATCCGGTGAAGGTTAGTGGGGTGACAGAGTGGCCAGTCCCACGAACCGTGCGCCACGTTAACCAATTCCTTGGGTTTTGCAACTTCTATCGTCGGTTTGTGGAGGACTACGCGAATATCACGCGCCCATTGGAGAGGTTGAAGCGTAAGGATGTGGCTTGGAGGTGGGGTGAGAAGGAGCAGGAGGCGTTTGAGGGGATGAAACGGGCATTTGTGGAGGCGCCGATATTGGTGATGCCGGACATGGAGGCGCCGTTTCGCGTGGAGACTGATGCCTCAGATTTTGCAGTGGGCGCTATTCTGTCACAGCAGGATGCCGCGGGCGATTGGAGGCCGGTGGCATACTTCTCAAAGGCCATGCAACCAGCAGAACGGAATTACGATATCTACGACAAGGAGTTGTTAGCAATCGTGCGGGCGCTTGAGGCATGGAGGCCATACCTTGAAGGAAACCCCCACCAGGTTGACATTTTCTCGGACCATCGGAACCTGGAGTACTTCATGACGGCGAAGGACCTGAACAGGCGGCAGGCGCGCTGGAGCTTGTTCCTCAACAGGTTCAACTTCATGATCCATCATCGACCCGGGCGCTTAAGCGCGGGTCCCGACGAGCTTTCGCGAGGTCGCAGTCGATTGTTCTTTTAAGATCCAGGCACATGTTCTAAGTTTAGTACATCAGGGTCCTCTACCCTAGATTCCATCAATCACATCACATGCTGTCCGACACTGCTCCGTGCCGCTCCGTGCCGCTTCAGGTATACGGTAATTTGCTGTTAGATATTCACGCCCCCCCAATATAACAAGTATATACAACAATTGCCCAAAAACGTTGGTCACCTTGGATCGGTGACATGTACACATGTGGTATAGATAGTGTAAAATTATATAACTGTCCGATAGTGTAGTGGGCTATGATCCAAAGGCTGTGTTCAACGCTGGTCGATTACGTCACACTGCAAGATCGGTGGTTCGATTCTCGTCCGGCGCGAATTTTCTGGTTGGCGCGAATTGTTCTGTCTCTAAGACTGCGGTAGCCTTTTTGCATGGCTTATCGGATGATGAATCGAATGCACAGCTATGTACATCCCGCGCGTCGTCGACCGCCTTTCGCGTGCCACACATCTCATCTGCAGTGTGCACATTGCCCTCCCTCGATAACTACGCCGCGGTAGGCTTTTTGCATGGCTTATCGGAGGATGACCGCCTTTCGCGTGCCACAAATTTTATCTGCACATTGCCCTCCCTCGACGACTACGTCGCAATGCACAACCGTTGACCACACCACCCTTCAACATCAAAGCCAGAAGCAGGTAGCAGAGAGATGAGACGAAGGGTGATGCGTCGTCGTCAGCCCCTGAAACAAGGTATGCGACTGTACATATGTTATCTATTGCTTTTACTGAGATAGTGCTCTTGGTGCAGAGAAGCCCAAGGATATATATTATCACTACTTATCCATGAGGACTGCGAGCAAGCGCAATTGACAGCGGTAAGTGCAGCTCAAGCACGGCCCCTCGCATTGAGCTTATCGATGAAGAGAGAGGGCATCGCAAGCGAATCTCGACAGCATCCACCTGTCCCATCTCTCCCCAACTGCAAGTGTCGGTTGTGGTCAGCTTCACATTCAAGGCACCCCTACTCAATTCCTTTCTTGTCTTGCCTGCCCACCTTCCATCTGTGGCCTTCGTAGTGAATTACGAAGGTTTTTTGGCTGTGCTCCTTCGCTAATACAATACTTCGACCGCCAGCATGCAATACATGATCATGTCGCATGAGCACTGCGGACTCGGAATACCAGTGAGTCCCACTTCCACCTTGAACTGCCTATGCTTACTACCTGCTCAACAGTTTCATGCGAAGATCACAATAGATTTTGTAGACAACGGATGTAGGTAGAAACAAAAATTATAGAGTGAATCAAATTGTAAAACAAGCAGAAAATTAGTGTATATATAAAAGCTGTCAATGGTATAATTCATCACACGATGAAAAATTCAACGAAATGTAAATGTAGAAGGAAACAAAATGGGTACGAAGTCAATCAGAAGTAAGGTCCCAGTAAATGACAGTGTAGATTTAAGGAATAAATACTGACTTGGGTATCTAAAGCAGCTTGCAAGCCTCGAGATGTGAGACGAGTTCAGTTCGGCGTGAGGAAACAATCATGCATCGGAATCCCCTGTGAGATCAATGATTTGGATTTGGCATTTGTGGTGGCGAAAGGCTGCTTTGGTGGTGATGTTGCGGCAGAGGCGGCAGCGCATGAACAATGAGCGGAACTGCTCGTCAACAAGCCCAACCCCTTCATCGCTGTCGAGCCACATTAACAGGCCGAAGGGGGTTGTCGGCGGTGTACTAGGTGTTGGTGGAACTGGATTGGCGGCTGGGACAAAGAACGGATCGATATTCCCATTTGTGGCACTTCCTAATGCACAGTAAATTCTTTGATCTATGGCATTAGAAAAGGTACTTACTGACACCAGTCCGGGCTCGTTTAGCTGGGCGCCGCTGCGTGAAGGGCGCGCTTTGTCTCCCAGCAGCAGTCGGTGTAGAAACATCTAGTATTTGCATTATCAGTCCCAAGTTGCCAGGTGTAAATTGATACTTACTAGAAGATGACGAGGATGAACTTGATCCTTGGGATGGTTCAGGAGGCACAAGTTCGTCTGCATTATATTCGATTGCCAGAGGAACGGAGCTACCTGGTTCTGTCGAGTATGCCCAAGTCAATAAATTTACGAAGGCTGAAACTATTCAGAACGTACCTCGTTCAAGGCAGCCGCGAATTGGAAGTCCGGGGCGTGGATAGAGTCGTTCTAAGAAAACTGAAAATGGTGGTTTGAACTTTGGGTTTCAGGCAACAAATGTGGAATATAGAGAACTGACTCCAATATTTGCATCTCCTTTGACTGCATGCAGCCGCGTATTCTCCAGCCAACCGACCTGTCGTGATTAAAAATATAGCTGCCTCGGTGACATGCTCGGGATCCAGTGAGAGGGATGCACAGAGGCAGCATGGTGCATGGAACTTATGCGTCAATCGAAGCGCATTGAGTTCCGAGGGCGGAACACGCTGCCCATTCACAACTGGCCTGTACAGAAATCGGTCAATGCTGATCATGTTGGTAAGACTAAAGAGAGACGCACCAATACCAGACTTGAAGTTCTCCCGTAGCATTGTTCCACTCGAGAATAAGCTGTTTGCTCTCCTCCCGAACTCGATGCATCCATGGAAGGAAGCCGTGTGGGTCAGATGTTTGCGGCGTGGCACTGACTCGAAGGATGGGAGGGAAATCACGGCGCACTACGCCACGAACGATTTGGTTGCTTGCACTCGGAACGGGAGGCATGTTAGGTGGAAATGAGAGTTGAAGAAAGGAATGCGAGGTCAAAAGAGTGTAGGTAGTTTGCGAAGCTCGAACGGGTAGAATGGGATTCTGAGAGTGCTACACCACCGACGAAGCATTTTATAGCTTCACAATCTAGATTCTCTAAGCGCAAAGTGAGTACCAGATATCCAAGTTGGATGCCGATTTCCCCTGACATTTGTCGTCACTGCAGTGATTGGTGTTCGACTTTCGGATCTCATATTTTGCTTCAAGCTGCAAAATTAGGAAAAATTAATCGACAATTGGGGATTCATGGTGAAGTCGGCGAGGGCCCACTACACATAATTCATTGCCTTAGCAGCAAGGGGCCTTGGATATCTTGGAGGGTTGAATTCCAATACAATTTCTTTATCATCATGCACCGGCGCTTACTATATGACTTCCAAATTGAGATATGGTCGCACTGGATTTTTCAGGGAAAGGAATAGTGGCACACTGATAAAAATTTATATTCACTAATCACCCAGTCAACATGTATCTTATGGAGCGTTGCGTAGTATCCGTTGGACCGTTTCAAACTACATGGATCCTCGACTATGTGGCTGGAACTTGTGAGGGCTTACTTGACGGAGAGCGGCATCATTGGGCAGCAAAATTCCAACCTTGCCCGAGCCATGTCCCACACTTGCTAAGCTCTCAGCAACAGCTTTGTCGTAAGCTTGAGTTGCACGCTCAAAAGCCCTGGTTGCTTGTGCCTGCTGTCCTGAGGTAGATGGTCCTGCATGCTCCTCGTGCAACAGTAACCGCTCCAGAGCAACTGCCTTGGCGGTATGCGCAGATTTGAGACGCTTGTTCTGAAGCTCGATGGTTTTGTCCTGCGAAACTAGGACCTTGTGCTGTGAGTCGGCTACATGATTATACAGTATGAGTGATGTAAATGGGATCTGAATACATATTAGTAATTACATTACCTTTTCGTTTGAGACTTCTTGCTGTGCTGACAGTTATGTGGCGGCTATCTCGATATGCTGGCTTTATGCCAGTACCCTCCCAGGTCTATTCAAAAAATGTGTTAGAGAAACATTCAAGAACAAAGCAGTTCAAGAAGGCATACCAGAAGGGTCTTCAACTTAAGATTATCGAAGAATCGGCCCTTTTCAATCCCACCGCACAGGGTGCAAGAAATCCCTTCACGGTTTACATCGGCATGCACGCACTCGATGATGTTTGTCGTTGAGTCCCCTGCCTTCCATATCTGTAAAGGAATGAGGGATTTCTCCCAGCAAACGCCAGGCAATGCGAACTTGGCGCGTATCTTGTCAGCCAACCAATCTGATTATTGGGGAGATAAGTTGTAACCCTTGTTTTTGTCAAGTAATCGATAGAATCCATACCTTTTCCTGCTTTTCCACCTTCAGCTTCGATTCGCATCAAGGTCCCATCCCAATCACTATGTTCAATACATACGAGACTCCGCATCTGATTACGAACTGGATTGGAAACCTGCGTTTTCCGAATGTTACGATAGAAATGTGCGATACAGAGTCTTAAGAGACGACGAAGGTGGTCATAGATGCCAAGGTCTTTAACAAGACGATTAGTTTCATGGAGATCATATCGCAGTGGATCCTCTTGAGCACGCCGAACTAGATGCATCCCTAGACCTTTGGGTGAAATAAATAAGTTAGCGGCTAGATTGAACTCGATTGAACATCGCTCAGACCTTTAGCTTGTCCTCTATGCTGATCTACTGCAAACTGAAGGATGCCGACATGATTAGTCAAGTTTGGAGAGTGCAAATGGCGCCATTGGAGGTGTCGTCCTGTGTCTTCAAAAATAATTTCGTCGATAGTGTCAAAGATTAGACAATGCGCAGAGGCAGTCTGTCGATTAACGAAGATCCGACAGTATGTTATACCTGATCAGCAAGAGATTAGCTCGCTTAAATGACTTGTACTCTCCTGACTTACTTGTTCGGGACTCAGAGTCGAGTCCCCCTAATTCGAATTCTTTGAATCCGATTACCCTTTTGAATCCTATATCGGATTGAAGGTATTGAGCTGAATGAATCCGAAAGCTCGATTCCCTCAACATGCAGACAACCATTCTGAAGGGAGTTCCAATGTCGCTTTCTGAATCCAGATCCTCAGTTTCATCGTCATCCAAGGCCTGAGTAACACCTGAAGCAGAATAATGAGTATTATCAAAGTTGGGTATCTCAATCGCATGACGAATGTAAATTTCATCAGGTGGAAGGGAGCTCTCCTGAATATTCTTCATAAAGAGCAAACCTAGAAAACGTCTATTAGAGTAATGTACATTGACAAGTTAATTATCAGATCACTTACCTTCCCATCCAGTTCCTTCAGGAAAATGAGTCGCCTGTGCTTTGAGAATAAAGACTCGGAGATGGTCCTTATTTGCGAGGGAGGGATGAAGATCAATCAGTGTTGGGCAAGATTTTTGGGGAAACATGTTCTTCAAAAAGGACTGAGTCGAAGGATGTCGTAGGAACCGCCGGGGAGTGAGATCGGGGAGATCACTCGCAATGGATTCCAAAAGCTGCGCTAGCAATTTCTGGATATGATGTGGTGTGCGAGTTGGAATGGGAATGGGATGCGGGTGGTCTCCATGACAGACGACAAGGATCCGAGGACAGCGAATGTGATACTCTTCGATAGGCTCGAAAATGCGGAACCTCGATTCGCAAGGCATACGAACCATCTCCGCGATGACTGGCTCACCAGCTGTATTGCAATGTTCCGAAGCTATACCATATGGTGATCAGCATGTAAAAAATTCAATACATCCAATATATGAGTTTTCTCACCACAATTAACCTTGATCATTGAAAAATTAGATACAGATGAACAGAATGCAAGTGGTCCTATATCATAGCGAAGAGCGGCATCTTCCTCATACTCAGATATGATCTCAGTGTCTCCGAAGAAGAGGGCTTCCAGGTATCGCGTTTCGTAGAGTCCTTTCGTGATATCAAAGTAGATGAAATGATCAACATTAAAGTGTAGACTATAATGCTCGCAACTAAAAAGATTCTTTAGTGGCGCATACTTTAATCAAGGAAAGATTATCAGGCGTACCAAAGATACGGTCTTCCATCTGATGCATATCTGAAGAGTATCTCTCCGTTACATTTGTCCTTTGGCAATCGCCCACGCCTCCCTTTATGGATCTGGGCTTGCCAGGCACTATCTTTGGAATGGTCGACCTGTACAAACCCAGAACCCGGAGGCGGCCCAGTGCAACCTTGCTGTTTGATAGCATAGAAAAAAGCTAGTGTTTTCCGAAATAACTGACGCTGCAGAGTGTTCGTCGTTGAGTGGTTGAGATGTATTTCTTTCAGCTGAGTCGAAATATCTTCCGGCGATGCCTTTGTATGAGCCTGCGCTAGTTTTACTCGATCCGCAAAAGAACAGGCTTTGGAACCTTGGCCTAGTATAACATGATTAGTATTTTATGTTAGAAAGTAGGTATGACCACAACTCACAGGTAGAATGTGACTCTTTACACGGAACTTCGTTACCATCCTCGTCGGTGAGGAGCGCACAGGTCACGGTCTTCAAGCCGCTCGATCCGTTTGGAGATCCCTGAGAGTATGCGAAGTTGCGCGCTGGATTAAACCAGTTGACGCTATCCGCAGAAGTGACTTCCATCGCGAAGACATGCCCAATACGCCCGGACGAGCTGGTTTCTGGATATTCAACAAGCATCCCTGGAGGGTGAAAAACGACTTTATCAAGGATAGTGCGCTTGTTGAGCTTTACATTCGTCTGAACGACAGGTTCTCGAGTCGCAGAAGAATTTTGCGAAGCCAGTGAATCCGGACTGGAGACATAAGTTGGAATATCGGGCTGAAGTCTGTATTCTGGTGTTGAAATATTTGAATCAGCATCGCCAGACTTGGATAGATAGGCCAGAGTCTCCAGAAGGACGCGCTGATACTGTTTAGGCAACCAGACGTGCTCTTTTTCATGAACATATAGAGCAATAGCTTTGAGATCCTCAGCTGCATCATACAACTCTGTATCTCCAAGTGGTCCGGGAGTCCCAGAGTCGTCGGATATCCGCGCAGTACTGTTAAACGACATCGGTGCAGCTTGGGGACTGTGCGCAGGAACAGGAAATCTAATACACAGCCAGATATTTCTGGAGATGCTCTCCAGGGCGCCAAATACAATGTCTTGATTCCCTCAATTCACGGTGCACACTGATCTCGGACAGCACACTGCATGCATATCTCAAACACGACGCCATCAACTTTATGTGCTACTTTGACGACGATAATCTCTTCAATTCCTCAGGGTTCATGCGGGCAAGTCGGGGCAACTGTATCTACAGACAACGGCAAAATAAATTTGAAAGTAAAGTAACTATTACATACAGAATCACATCCAATATGTTACTTGGAGACAGGATGTGATTTTATCGGAGTACTCTAGAGTCAAGCGGAGGGTGCAAAGCAAGAGCATAGACCAGCATGTCCGTGAATCGGTTGTACACGAGCCTCCAAGAAGAGAAAGAGGCCAAGAGAAAATTACCTGCTCACAGGGAAGGTGAAGGGCAGAGCCCCCCAAACACTTGATTATAGGACACTTTTCTTTTACAATACTTGAGCAATAATATATTGTAGTATCTACTCTACAGGTAATTATCTATGAATAAAATATTTGAATGTGTCTACGAAAACTTCAATGGGGATGGAGCAGTGAGCTGCGGGCGCGAGCTCAGATGGCTGGCGACGAGAGCCTTCGACGGCGGCTGCGAGCAAGCTTGATGATTGGCAATTGCTCTTGCTCGCGGCAGCTTGACAGGACAGTGACGGCGGGCGGCCCCGAGCCCTTGATGGTGTCTGTGAGCCCTTGCGAGTCCTCGACAACGGCACCTCGCAACATCAAGTTTGCGGTGACGGCGACCGTTGTGAGCCCTCGTCGACGTTCGTCGATGGCGGCTGTGAGCACACTCGATGGCCCACCCTCGGTGCTCGTCGCGCTGGTGCTCGGAGCGAGAAAGCCCAATGACGACGGCCACGAGCAAGCTGGAGAGTGGCTCTTGCTCGCGGCGGCTTGACAGGACGGTGATAGCGGGCGGCAGCGAGCCCTCGGCGGCAGCGGGTCCATCAAGTTTGACGGCGACAGCGGCCACGAGCAAGCTCGATGGGTGACTCTTGCTCGCGGTGGCTTGACAAAATGGTGACGGCGCACTAGTGTCTGGTAATATCATGCATGAAGTTATGGTAGTTGTCCAGGAAAGAAGTTCAATCCAGCCTGGTAACTCAGCTAGCACAGCCACCCCACCTAGCTGAGACTGAATTTTGCCACTCTAAGCCAGTGGTCTATGCTGCTCACTAGGGACTATACTGTTGCTCACTGTGATCAATGGTGTCGAGCAGTGCTCGTCACTGTTGTCAGGGTCATCCCAAAAAGGAAACCATCAAAATTTTTCCAAAAGCAGAATGACAAATTTGTAAGCTGTTTTTCCCATCATTTCCCACCATCAACTGGCCACATTAGGATGATTGTCCCATTTTGGTACTTTCTGCTCATTGGCCCATCAAACATGCCATCAAGAGCCAAACACATGACCTGGTACCTAACCACATGACCACACATGACTGCAAATGAGGCAGGGAGCCTCCTAGGGGTGGGAAATTCCTAAAATAGCATTTTCCCAATAATATTGGAAATGCACCTGGGTAGCTGGTACACCCTATATGGGACCCACTAGGACCATATTATACCGAAAGATGCGGAATTAAATTCTAAACCCCCCTGTGAAAGATTCATATTAATAGCATCATTGGTTCAGGCCCTAGAAGCAAATTACTAATTGGAATAAATAAGCGCACGCATTGATGGCTGTTTTCCTCGGCAACCGCCCGGTCGTTTTCTATGATTACAATTTCTGTCTGTAGGTATTAAAGGCGCGCTTCGAACGCGTGCTTGATCATAATTTTACGTCCGTTTCTCGCTCCGTAAAACGCTCCGGATATATTTACGCTCGCACCGCATTAGCGCCGGCTACGCGTTCACGATTGGCACGCATATTATATTATAAAATAGGTTAATAACAGACCTTTCCAACGGTACCCTACTCGTTCTCATTGTCCAACTCTCCGAGGCCCTATAAAGGAAATGGTTGTTTGAATATAGAATATTAACCGCAAATCGCCCAAAAATGCGCTTAGGTGGGTTGGATTCTCCTGAATTTACCGGATTTAATGACATCTTGATTATAGGGATCAGAGGCTGGGAAGGCACTGAACTGGGCATGGGGGATGGCCAGGATATTGCTTTGCTGGCTGGCAGATCCTATTTTTAGCATAGCCGAGCACAGCCTCACCCAATCCGGGCATGGAATGGTGGCACTCTCCCCCTCCCCCTCATATTGGAAATTCTGTTCCTCCCTCAATTCCTATCCAATTGCTTCATTCTTTTTTTGAATATTTAATATAAATATGGTACTATGCGCCTATACCACCTATATATTACTATAATGCATGCACCATTTGGTATTTCAATATTCCTATATTTTGGACACTGCATTTGAGGTTTTCACTGTATATATGATGCTTATTAACCCATATAAAGCGGTGGAAAGCTGCAGGTAAATACCTACTATAGCTTTGGGTAGTTTAAAAGTTAGCTGGATACTGCCCTATAGCTCTACAGCTCTAAAGAGACCACCTGGTGCTTATCCTACTTGGTAAATCCATATCTCAACCAATACTATAGCTGTAACCAAGTTCAAGGGTCCATTAAAATACTAGATAGGTCTTCTTTAGTTCTGCCACTCAACATTCTTCTTCTCATTGCATTTTATGGGCCATAATACCAGAATGGTCAAATATCACAGAAATAGAGGTAATTTGCCTATAGCAATTCACATAAGCACCCTAAAATTCTATTGAGGTAGGATATTATAGCTCTCATCAATATCTTCAATTGAAGATAGGCCCCAAGAAAATAGAGTAAGTGAGTGGAAAGATACTGTGGAAGTACTACTCAAAACATCGGACTAGATCAAGAGTAGCTATATAACTATGATAGACCTCTGTTTAACTCATGTTCTTTTGAATGTTTCCACCATATCTTTCCACTCACTCACTCTAATTTTTTTCGGCCTATCTTAAACTGTAGGTATTAATAAGAGCTATAATATCCGAGCTCTACAGAATTTTAGAGTGTTGATGTGAATTGCTATGAGCAGAATACCACTATTTCTGCTACATTTAACCATTCTGACAATATGGCTAATTAAAAGCAATGAGAGCACAGTTGTTGAGTAACAGAACTAAAGAAGACATGTCTAATATGCTAATGGATCTTTAAACTTGGCTATAGCTCCAGTATTGGCTGAGATATGGATTTATCAAGGAGTATATACAGTGATGTCTCTCTTCATGGGTGTGGAGCTTTAGCAATGGATCCAGGTAGCTTTAAAACTATTAAAAATTGTAGTAGGTACTTACCTCTAGCTTTCTACCGCTCTATATGTGCAAATAAGCATCATAAATACAGTGAAAACCCCAAATGCAGCGTCCAAAATACAGAGATATCGAAATAACAAATGCTGCATGTATTATAGTGATGTATAAATGCTATAGGCGCATAGTACCATATTTATATTAAATATTAGGAAAAAGAACGAAGCAATTGCATAGGAATTGAGGGAGGAAATGAATTTCCAATATGAGGGGGGAGGGGGAGAGTGCCACCATTGCATGCCCGGATTGGGTGAGGCCGCGCTCGGCAGCGCTAAAAATAGCATCTGCCGGCCAGCAGAGCAATATCCAGCCCATCCCCATGTCCAGTTCAGTGCCTTCCCAGCCTCTGATCCATATAATCAGGGTGTCGTTAAATCCGGTAAATTCAGGAGAATCCAACGAACCTATGCGCGTTCCGGGGCGATCCGCGGTTAATATTCTATTTACAAACAACCATTTCCTTTATAGTGCCTCGGAGAGTTGGTCAATCAGAACGAGTAGGGTACCGTTGGAAAGGTCTGTTATTGACCTATTTTATGGTATAATATGCGTGCCAATCGTGAACGCGTAGCCGGCGCTAATGCGGTGCGAGCGTAAATATATCCGGAGCGTTTTACGGAGCGAGAGACGGACGTAAAATTATGATCAAGTACGCGTTCGAAGCGCGCTTTTAATACCTACAGATAGCAGCTTTGATCATAGAAAACGACCGGCGGTTGCCGAGGAAAACAGCCATCAATGCGTGCGCTTATTTATTCCAATTAGTAATTTGCTTCTAGGGCCTGAACCAATGATGCTATTAATATGAATCTTTCACAGGGGGTTTAGAATTTAATTCCGCATCTTTCGGTATAATATGGTCCTAGTGGGTCCCATATAGGGTGTACCAGCTACCCAGGTGCATTTCCAATATTATTGGGAAAATGCTATTTTAGGAATTTCCCACCCCTAGGAGGCTCCCTGCCTCATTTGCAGTCATGTGTGGTCATGTGGTTAGGTACCAGGTCATGTGTTTGGCTCTTGATGGCATGTTTGATGGGCCAATGAGCAGAAAGTACCAAAATGGGACAATCATCCTAATGTGGCCAGTTGATGGTGGGAAATGATGGGAAAAACAGCTTACAAATTTGTCATTCTGCTTTTGGAAAAATTTTGATGGTTTCCTTTTTGGGATGACCCTGACAACAGTGACGAGCACTGTTCGACACTGTTGATCACGGTGTTGAGCACTAGAGCATAGTGAGCAGCAGCAGCACGTCGACTGATCACTATACACCACTGGCCTAGGGCAGAAAAAATTCGATCTCAGCTAGGTGGGGTGGCTGTGCGAGCTGAGTTACCCAGCTGGATTGAACTTCTTTCCTGGCGAACTACCACGATTTCATGTAGAATATTAACAGACATGGCTGGACGGCGGGCGGCTGCGAGATGGTGGCGGCGAAGCCCTCAACGGCAGTGGCGGCAAGCCTGCGTGGCGACGGCTGGCTGCTGCGAGACGGTGGTGGCAAATCCCTCGACGGCGATGGCGGCCGCGAGCAAACTCGACGGGCTCACAGCCGCTGCGAGCCCTCAACAACGGCCGCAAGCCCTTATCGGGCGAGGAGCGGCAGGTAGAAATTGATGGGCGCTTAATGGTTTGACTGGCTCGAATCGACAGCGCTGGGTGCAGAGAATCCGCAGTGGGCGTGCACTGTGAGATGTAGGTATTTTCAAAGTTAGTAGCGGACTATGTGCGAGGAGACAGGCGGCGAGCCCAGGCGTGAGCTCGAGCCTCCTGTAACAAACAAGCTCACCTTGTTGGCGTTACGGTGCTTCCCTACTAGTCGCGGTAATCCAGTGTGATGGGGACCAGGCGGGGTGGCGGCGAGAGGTTCGGGTGAGGGCGTTCAAGGGCGCGGGGCATCGAGTGGGCGTCGAATGGGATGAAGGGGGAAATTTTTAAAGTCAGTAAGTGGTAACAGTGCAATAAGGCAGGCGGCGAGCCCAGGAGTGAGCTCTAGCCGTCTGCTGTAGTAAAGAAACTCACCATTATTTATCTATTTAGTATATGCGAAAGGAGCCTACCGCGAGCTGGCCAGCAAACACCGACGCGAAGGCACTTGTGTCTGTCAATCTCATGCATGAACCAGACTAGATTGACGAAACATAAATGTTGCATCCAGCTTCCTAACTAACATGCACAGCCACTCCACCAAGCTGAGTTTAAAGACATTCCACTTTTGGCAGGTGGTCTTTGCTGGTCACTGGGGGCGGTGATGGTGATCACTGGAGGCTGTGCACTTGCTCACCATGCTCAACAGTGCCCCGCACTCGTCGTCGCTGTTGTCAGGGTCATCCCAAAGTGGAAATACCAAAAATAACATTTTTCCACTATTGGTGGGATTGCAGCTGGGCAGCTGGTCCGCTCTGTTTGGGGCCCTTTGGGACAATTTTATATCGATAGATGCGGATTTTGATTCTGAATACAACCGTAAAAATTTCATATTAATAGCTGCAGTGGTTGACGCGCTAGATGCAAATTACTGATGGCGTAAAATTAGCGCCCAAAAAGAATATTGCTTTCCTCCGCAACCGGGGGCTCGTTTTGCATGATTTTAGGTGGTATCTAGAGGTATTAAACGTGCGCTTCGAACGCGTCCATGATCGTAATTTTACGTCCCTTCCTTGCTCCGTAAAACGCTCCGGACATATTTATGCTCGCACCGCTTTACCGCCAGCTACGCTTTGAATATCCGCGCGCATATTATATTGTAAAATAGGTTAATATCACACCTTTCCAACGGTACCCTACTCGTTTGTATTGGAACATTCTACGCGACGTTATTCATGAAATGGTTGTTTATTTATAGCAGGGGAACCACAAATCGCCTCAGCGAGCGCTTAGGTGCGTTGCCATCTGCTGAATTTATTGGATTTAATGACACATCGACTTTGGAGATCAGACGCCGGGAAGGTACTGAACCAGATGCTGGGCTGGCATGGATATTGGCTGGCTGGCAGGCATGATTCTATATTTAGTATTCGGGCCGAGCACGTGTCTGTTGGCTGCATGCCCGGTATATGCACCTGGGTTGGCTCGCTCAATATTGGGCGCTTAGGCGCCATAATATACAGAAAGATTCAGAATTTTACACTGATCTCAAATCTAAAATTTTCATATTAATAGCTGCACTTGTTAGGGCGCTAGAAGCGAATTACTGATGGCGCTTAAAATGCGCCCACAAAAGATGGCTTGTTTCTCATGAACCGGCGCTCCGTTTTGCATAATCTAAATTGGAGTGTATAGATATTAAAAAGATCTTTCGAACGCACTACTGATCATAATTTTCCGTTCGTTCCCTGGCACATAAAATGGCCCGCGCTATTTTGCACTCCTACATTAATAGCACGGGCTACGGGTTGAATATCCGCACGATACTTCACCATAAAATAGCTGAATAACAGATCTTTTGAACGCGGTTCTATACGCCCTCGGTGAGCGTATTCCCATTGCTCCAGCAAGGAATTGATCTTTCATCAAATGGCGCGGGAACCGCATACCGCGCCGGCGCGTACTTAGGCGCGTTGGAATCACCTGATTTTACTGGATTTAATGACACCTGGATCATGGCATTCGGAGGCCAGCAAGGTAGTGAACCAGACATGGGGCTGGCATGAATATTGCATTGCTGGCCGGAATGGTACTATTTTTAGGCCTGCCGTGCTCGGCATCACCCAATAAGGTAAGGCCGACGAGCGGCATGGCCCGCTACCAGTGAAATTTTAAGGAAAACACTTTCCTTTGGTAGCCCAAGTGTGTTAGATTTACGATACACAAGTCCAGAAAGAAAGTTTACAAAAAACATCTATGGCGAACCTTAATATTCATCAAATATTCATTACTAAGGTGTACGCTCCTGTTTGCTATTCATGAGAAGCTTTTTTTAAAAACTTCAAGCTAGGCCGCATGTAAGAAGAAAGAAATTAAACCAGATCTCGAGAGCTGCTGAAAACAGGACAGTTGCATTATCTGGCTGTTTCACAAAACACGGATATGGAGGCGGTAACCCGGCCCGAAAACGGGGTACGTGGGAGAAATGTGACGGTAACACTCAACATCTCACAAGTCCCCGCCAAAACGTGACACAAAAGTCGCCCCCTAAGACCCTTACCTAAAGGTAGCGGGAATTCGGGCGCAGAATAGTGGCACCCTCCCCTCCCCCCCATATTAGAAATTCGATTCCTCCCTCAATTCTTATCCAATCCTTTTGTTCTTTTTTGTATTATTCTATATAAATACGGTACTATACGCCTACGCCATTGATACATTATTGTACTGCATGCAGCATGTGTTATCTTAATATCGCGCTTTTTTCAGTATTATATTGGGGCTTTTCACTGCATTTGGGATGCTTATTACCATATATAAAGCGGTGAATAGGTAGAGGTAC
>JACGCK010000207.1:0-77336 GCA_014925825.1 Pholiota molesta
GGCTGCTTTTATGCGTTTGGCAGCTGTCAGTCATGGCACTACAGGAATTAGAGCGACTCAGCTGGGTATCGAATACTGTGCTTTTGCGGGGTTGGAAAATACAAGTATCTTTTGAACGATATCGTTAGCGTCGATTGTACGAAATGGTGCAGTATCGAGAAGCTAAAGAAATCAGACGCCAGCGCAAGAGAAGAGAAGGACTCGGAGATTCATTTCATGCGAACTTCGCATTGCGAGCGGGAAGGTGAATCAGATTGAAAACTCGCTCAGCGCTTGTTTGTGCTCAGATATAAAGCTTGCGAAGTCTGCTTGGGGGCATATTAGATTTTGCCGGAAATTTAGCAGCGGAGTGAAGGACGCACTATAGAGATCGAGAGAATATAAAACGAGAATAAACAAAACATTTAGACCTCAGCAGCGAGCTTCGATTGCATTTCGGCTAGAAAAATCTAGCTCTTATGGGGTAGTAAAGAAGTCGTCGAATGCAATGCACGCTCGATTGACGAAGATCAATAAGTTCCCTAGGGCCGCACGGAACGGTTTATATCCAAGATCAAGATATCCGGACAGAACAAAGAACCATAAACCATCGAAATTTGTGGAATTTCAGTGCATGAATGAGGTTGATGGGATTCGTTTTGTTTGAAAGTGAATGAACGAGGATTTGCTCAGGCCATGCAACTAAGTAGCACCACATCAGGGCTTCTTTCCATTGACGTCTTACTACGTGCAATTTTTTGCTACTATCAAATGACCTCGGCCATAATATGAGCTAAGGCTTCGTGTAGAGTCAATGAGTAACTATACTTGATAAAGGCGTCAGTTGAAATGCAATGAAATGTTGGTAAAACCGAAGCGATACGCACTGGGTAACGTGCAGCTTTCGAAAATAGTTTAAAGAGGCCTGGGATTTCTTGAGTAGATACGTAGAACTCACGGAGGCGCCATTACGCGGCTAGCAGCACCCAGTTTACATCCTCGACCCAATCACTCATTCACCACCTAATCAAACAGAGATCAGCATCTCAACCCACAAAACGCAAACAACACCGACCTTCAACACCCGCCTCGGCTCCTCCTGTACCACAATCTCCCTCCTCTCCTCCTCGCCCCCAAACGGAATCGGCAGCGCGCCCTCCGCGCCGTGCGCAGGCGCCGCCTTCGTGAAGTACCCCCCGTATGCATCGTCCTCGTCCTCGGCCACGGAGTACCTACTATTCGCACTCGCGGGTGGCTGTGGTTGCGGTTGCTGTTGGGGGTACGGCCGCGGATGCAAGTGCGGGTACTGCTGCTGCTGCCCAAGAAAAGCCTGATACGGTTGCTGCTGGTACTGCTGGTACCTGCCACCCGGCGGCGGCGACGGCGGTAGTTGTTCCTCATGTTCCGAGTAGCCTGCTCATGCTCGTTCCTCTCCTTGAGGTCGTAAGCACGTAGCAGGGGTGGCGATTGAAGGTTCAAAGTTCACAGGACGCCTTTAAGGATTGTCGAGCTTGGTGATAGGGGACGACTGACAGCGAGGGCGGCGGGCTTCCTCACCTAGCTTAGGGATGTCATAGTCGCTGTAGAGAGGTGGGTGGTGGGTAAATTAAACAGGGAGAACGCGCATACCTAGAGGTATTTGCACAGCACAGTCTTGGATACCGAGTTCCTTCGTCCTGACTCCTTTGTCCATTTGATCTGTGCTTTTCACTTCCTCCGCATTTCCACGTCGTGTTCGTTCACCTCACGCTCGATATTACTGAAGTGGGTAGTGGCTTGAGAAGGGAGGAAAGTGGTAGTTGGCTAGGTGCAACGTGTGAACAACGTGTGTAGGCAAAGTGAGGGCGATGTCAACCGGAGTTTGATCCAATTCTTACTCCGATCGACCGAATTAGCGCCCGTCGAGCGCCAGTGTATCTCAACTCCGTGCACTCTTTCCTCTAACCCTGTTATTCATTTGTCACTTGGCATCTGGACAGCTTGCCGCCGCGGTGATGTTCATAGATATTATCATATGAATAAGCGATTGATGAGAATACAGCACCCTGCCTCAGAGTCATCATGAGGCTCTTGTATCGCTTATCATAAAATATGGTGATCATATCCCAATTGGCTGAGTGGTATAGACTAGCTAAAATGAGGGACTTGTGGGCGTAGAATATGCGCGCCAAAACCTCATGGACATGTCACTTGCACAAGGCGTGAACTAAGTTGCGTCGACATACTTACCTTATGTAGTTATGGTAGCAAATAGAAAAGATCCGGAGTGGAAGGGATCGATCATGAAAATTTAGGATACATGGTACGGTGCGCTGAAATTGACACCTTACGACACGTACGAACTAACGATACACATTTCGGCATGCTGCTGCAAGTTTAATTTGCGATCACATCTATGATCGCGGCCAAATTCTAAATTATTCGCAAGGGCAACGTTGGTTACATTGCCACAAGGCTCAGTTTGTAAGGTATGAAGGCGTGTCCAATATGTTTCCGCTTATTTTCAATCCTACTTGCGCGTATCAGATGGTCTGATTTGCAGTATGTACACGTTCTTTCTAAACCATCAGCAGGAGTTCCGAGCTTGTAGTTCATTATCTGAGTGCTATTAAATTAAATGAGTGCGTTGTAAATTTAAATTCACCTATTGTCCGAAAGTCTCACTGTTCTCGTGCCCGATTGACCAAAAAAGTCGAAGAAGGCTTGTATTCGAGCACGAAGTTACTCGGCAATCTCTGCCCACCACCGCTTTAGGAGCACTGTGAACAGCAGCTGTCAATGCGGCATCCAAATGTCTGATTGCTGAATCGTGCTTTATCAAATTTGACCCTGTTCTTAGGATCGAGCCATAACAGGACAGGTTCAGTACTCGCCCACAAATTTTGAGTCATTGACACTAAAAAACACTGCAGATATCAAAGGGAGGCGCGCTATCATTGCTGACAGAGTAACATGAGGCTTTCTGCGATATAAGGCCCGTTTCTTCGTCTGGGTAAACATCTCCTTGTCCCTTTTCTCATTTACACATTCGAATCGGATTGACCGAAACTACCCTAATCATGTCTTCATCAACATTTGACGACCTTGTCGCACATACCCACGTACCACAGTAACGTGCAATGCGTTCCACCGACATGATACACTGTACCGTGTCATGCGGAGCCACCGAATGTCGGTGGGTCGGTGGAATTTGTAAACCGTATAAGGAAGGTATTTGGAGGGTGTTGATTGGCTGAGGGGCCACCACAGCCAACGACAGCACCGGAGGCAGTGGGGGGATCAGCCAGTGGTCGGGCGACCGGGAAAACGTAGGGGGGCACAGGCGCATCTAGTGAAATGCACGGGTAACCCCCGGGTCTGGGAGGTCAGACCCCAACCCTACCCGCGCAACCCGCCACCCGTGCATATGGGTATGGGTTTTGGCGGGTTTGGGTAGCGGGTTTGGCGGGTTTCGGGGGTCTCGAAACCCGCACGGGTTAGTGGCAGGGGTGAGCATGGGTAAGCTCACTCAAGCGTCTGCATACCGCAGAGGCTGCAATTGCAGCACTCGTTGTGTATGCAGACGGCTGAGGAGCCGCCGCCATGTATTGCCGCACTCAACGCGCCACCGTTGATGCGCTCGGACTTGCCACCGCAAGTCGCGTCGTCCGCGTGGGT
The DNA here is from genome assembly GCA_014925825.1 of Pholiota molesta. Lineage (NCBI taxonomy): Eukaryota > Fungi > Basidiomycota > Agaricomycetes > Agaricales > Strophariaceae > Pholiota > Pholiota molesta. The sequence continues at coordinate 3,637 of JACGCK010000207.1, forward strand.
GGGGTGGTAGTCGCATTGCTGGGGTTGCCCTGCCGTCACGCACCTGGGTCGCTGTACTGCCCCGCCCAGGACCTCACGCCTGCCGCCATTCGCTCACCGTACCTCGCTGTGGTACCATTCCGGCGTTCGTGCGTGGTGCTGGTCGTCCATCTGTCTCCGTCTGTCATGGCCGTCATCCGTTGTCCTCGCGCTGATCGTCGTCCTCGCGCTCTCCGTCGTCCTCGCGCTCTCCGTCCTCGCGCTCTCCGTCGTCCTGGCGCTCTCCGTCGTCCTTGCACTCTCCGTCGTCCTCGCACTCTCCGTCGTCCTCGCGCTCTCCGTGGTTTGCGCGCTGCCCATCATCGTCCTCGTGCTGTCCGTTGTCCTCGCGCTGCCCGTCGTCCTCGCGCTTGTCCGTCAGGATGTGCTCTATTGTTGTTCTTCGCACCTACGGGGCGCTTGGGGTGTTCGTATCCCCGCTGCGTGAAGCACGAGAGCCGGCCCACATCCCTCATTGGAGGGAGGGGCACGCGGCCATGAAGAAGAATGGTTAGAAACCGAAATCAACGAAACAACTTCGTTGATTTCGATTTCAATCTCCGCTTGATTCGATCGGCATTGGGCGGCCGCCCACCCGCCGACCCGCGCTACGGGTACGGGTTAAGGCCGGGTGAGGAAAGTCAGACCCCAACCCGTACCCGCCAAAACCCCGGCCAAAACCCGCGCGGGTCTTCAAACCCGTGCCATACACTAGGCGCATCTGGGAGCAGATCAAGGACCGGGTGCAGGTAGGGTGCCACAGCCAAAAAAAAAATCGCCGGCCACCTGGGACCGAGCGCCACAGCGGCAGCACCGCGGGGGAGCGGGGATCAGCCAGTGGTCGGGCGACCGGGAAAACGCAGGGGGGCACATCTGGGGAGCAGATCGAGCACCGGGTGCAGGTAGGGTCCCACAGCCAAAAACAAAATTGCCGGCCACCTGCGACCGAGCGTTCGAAAATTCACAAAAAAGCGCTGGCCACATTGTAGCGTAAATTGCCAGCCACCTGGGACCGAGCATTTGAAAATTCACACAAAAGTGCCGGCCACATCTGGGGAGCAGATCGAGCACCGGGCGCAGGTGGGGTGCCACCACCACAAAAGAAATCGCCGGCCACCTGGGACCGAGCATCTGAAAATTCATAAAAAAGCGCCGGCCCCATTGTAGTGAGCGTCGGAAAATTAGTGAAAAAGAAATCACCGGCCATCTGGGACGAGCATTCGAAAATTCACAAAAAATTGCCGGCCACCTAGGACTGAGCGTTTGTAAATTCACAAAAAAGTGCTGGCCACATTGTAGCATAAATTGCCGGCCACCTAGGACTGAGCATTTGTAAATTCACAAAAAAGTGCTGGCCACATTGTAGCATAAATTGCCGGCCACCTGGGACCGAGCGTCTGAAAATTCACCAAAAAGTGCCGGCCACATTGTAGCGAGCGTCCAAAAATTAGTGCTCCAACCGAAAAAGAGCTGCATCATGGCTTGTCAGCCATCATCCTTCTCCACACCAGTGTCTCAAGCAGGCAACACTACCGAGAGCAATCTACTTCCCACAAGACCATGAAAATGCAGGAGGCATGGGCACATGTGGGTAGCGGATCGAGCACTGAAATTTCACAAAACAATCGCCGGCCACCTGGGACCGAGCATCTGAAAATTCACCAAAAAGTGCCGGCCACATTGTAGCGAGCGTCCAAAAATTAGTGCTCCAACCGAAAAAGAGCTGCATCATGGCTTGTCAGCCATCATCCTTCTCCACACCAGTGTCTCAAGCAGGCAACACTACCGAGAGCAATTTACTTCCCATGAGACCATGAAAATGCAGGGGGCGTGGGCACATGTGGGTAGCGGATCGAGCACTGAAATTTCACAAAACAATCGCCGGCCACATTGTAGAGTAAATCGCCGGCCACCTGGGACCGAGTGTGTGAAAGCTATGACCGAAAAAGAAAATCGGCGGCCAGCTGGGACCGAGTGTCTCAAAATTCGTCAAAAGCGCCGGCCACATTGTAGCAAGCATTTGAAAATTAGTGCTGCTCCCAAAAAATGCAAAATCGCCGGCCATCAATGCGCCTGACCATGCCGCGGGTGGGCATAAAGGATGCTCTATGGGCACATAATGAGGCACTACCAGAAGTGCCCATATGGTGTAGTGGTTAAGTGTCCACTGTACTACCAATGCGCATTCCTCCTGCAAAAACAGTTGCAACATACTAGAGTACTAGTATGTCGGAACTGTTTTTGCAGGGAAAATGTGCATGGTTCAGTTCTCTTGCTTTACACGCACAACTCAGGTCTATAAAATCGATGCACTCAGCTACACAAATTATCCTGGGACCAAGGCATCTGGAAATTAGTGGCATGACCGAAAAAAGCAAATCACCAAAATGAAAAACTCGCCGGCCACTGTGCCCAAGCGTCTGAAAATGACTCCGGCACCAAAGAAGCAGATTCCAGAATGAAAACATACGCCGAGCATCTCAAAATGAATATGGTGACTGAAATGTGCAAGTGTATAGATAGTCCATGGACATGTGGGAGGTCGACATAATGCGCACAGGGGTTACTTCAGAAGCAAGGATATCAAAACTCACCGGTGACTACTTAGTGGTGGAGAAGTGAATGAGCTCGGAACAAAATATGTGAAATAACTGGTATCCGGGGAAATGTTCAGCGAGGAATGCAAGCGTTGATTCAATGGGATCAATACATAACGATCGGTTACCGGTGCAAACATTGTCGGTTACCGGTGCATGTTGTGACTGGCGGTTGGCTTCCCCATTATAGAGGATTGCACATACGAAGCCAAAATACCATTGCCTGAACCTATCTATCTACCTATGTGTACTCACTCGCTTTCCATGTTTTCTTCGCCCTCAGATTGTGTCAACATCCCATGGGCACCAACATCCGAGTCATAGTCCGGCTCTTCGAATACTGCATGGTCAAGGAAATCGAAATCGGCTTCGACAACTGGACGTGACAGAGTAATGCGACCCGGTGTAATCGGTCTGCTGAGGGAAACAGCTTCTTCTTCAGATTCCGTGTCGTCGTCGGTATCTGTCCCCTCATCCACCAATCCATTCCCATTAGAAGGTTCATCATCATCACTAGCTTCTTCTTCATAATCCTCGTCACTTTCAAGATCTGATGCACCTTCCTGCCCACGATGTGCAAGGACATCCGATGCAACCTTGGTGGAGGGTTGAATCACCGGCGACATGTTGGGTGCTTGGTGTTCTGATGCATTCCCAAACATCTGGAGCGATCGCTCGGCAAGATCCGTGGGCAGCACACTGGGTTGATCTCCAAACATCTGGAGCCATTCATCGGCACGCTGCGCGGGGTGAATTGCCGGCGACACACTTGGTTCCGGGCTTTGTGAGGGAACTCCACACATCTCGAGCCATTGATTGGCATGCTCCTTGGGCTGAATTGCCGGCGACACATGTTCTGGGCTTTTTGAGGGGCCCCCAAACATCTCAAGCCATTGCTCAGCTGTAAAAATAAAAACACATGTTAACATGACGCAAGGCAAATGGAAAATTTGGAGAAATGTGATAACGCACTTCGTTGTCCAACCTATAGTCATGGCAAAATTATGCCATACATCGAATTCGAAAGGCGTTTGGAAGAACGTTGTTTCAGGGCTATTCGCTTGCAGTCCGGCTAGGCGGAGTGTCTTGGGGTCGTGGACTGTTGGATCGAAGGACCGGTTGAATGGTGTTCCCGTGAGGAAGGTAAACTGCGAAGTGCTGAAATCAGCCGTTTCATGCCATCCAGGCTATTTGGTCAGGTTTTGTGGAAGAAGTTAAGTTATCTCGCATGGATTTAAATGGAGAATCGCACGTACGTGATATTCATGCGAGAAATTCAATGGGCGTAGGGGGTCATTCCGGATTGACCAATGGAACGTAGTCGTCCCTTGTACGGTGATGTCGCTCCCATTGTTCGTGGCGGGTATGAGCTCTGACCGCCTGAACCCAACCTGCGGTTCTGGTGGATCTCCGCCAGGCAAAAATATGGATTGATCACTTGTAGTTAGAATTTTCAATGAGAAAGCTGTATCGTTTACTAAATGTATACAAATATATGGTACTCACTTTATTGTGACTTCAACGGGTTTGGCCGATTTCGGAATGTCAAACTTGTCGAAAGGAAAATTGGAATTCAGTCAGTAGATGGTGATGGTAATACAGCGATTAATCACCATAGAAGGCGGAATTCCCTCGGGAAAATTGATGATTTCTGCCCAAGTCTGATCTGAAAAATTCTTGTCTATCAATTCGAATTTCCGTTACCTGGGTAGGAGTATTTACTTTGCCCATGCACGAACTGATGGTCGAAAATACTCGAATTTTTATCGAAATCAGCAGGGGTCATTTTTTGTGGAACCCGTCCGTCGAAGAGCAAAGTGCATTCTGTGCCAAGTGCATCGCCGCTGGTAGCCGAAGAAGCCGCGAGAATGGTGTTTATGATAGAGAACGAAACAACAAGTTGGAAAGTGAGAGTCTTCATTTTTTTTTGTCCGGTGGCTAGATTCAGAAGAGGAACGTAACGATGCAAGGAATCGACTGTCCCGATGACAGCTACTTATGCAAATACTGGTGTTTTTGACGGTGAAACCTCGTCGAATTGGATTATTTCCTGAGAGAATTTTGCAGAAAACCAGCAAGATCAAATGGACTCGTGATTATTCTTCGAGGGTAGAGCGCACATCTCATGAAGAAGCCATTGGACCACGATATCGAAATATTAATACCTACACCTCAAGCAGATCTTAACTTAGAACGCTGACTTAATTATAGGCAGCGCAAAGGTGCTTGAGAGCACACAACAAACACTTCACCAAATAAAATTATTAGCCCGTGTTCCACGAGAATTAGCGCGGCCTGAAGCGCGTGGGGAGGCATATTGCCTTCAACGTTCGATACAACAACGATACAAATATGGATGATCTGTAAATGATGGTGCTTGGATGGTACATCTTCTGATAATGTTTTGGGACATTTTCGCATGCTTTGGGTGGTTCCATGCATGTAAGTATTTTTTATAACATAAGATTGGTGGACCGTCAATATGGTACAGCGCTGTTGCGACTTGGTTGCAACTTGGTTGCGAGTCTGCGACGCGTGAGTTGAAAGGTAGAAGAGGAGCGATGAATTACATAATATTTTCTCATCACCAGCATATGTCGGCCACGCAGCGGCCCAAACAGTTCCTACACTTGACACTCTTCCTCATCAGAACAACACAAATGCAATGGAGATCGTTCTGTATCTGGGATCTACACAGGAGGTTGATTCCCTACTGTGGAAAGCCCCGAAAACTCATTTACCGAGGGATATGGCTTAAGTATCCGGAGCTTTGAAGGTTCCACGGACATCAACGGTTACAAGACAATCTACTAGGGAAACAAGAGGGCAACATCGCTACTCTGGGCATCTATACGAGGTCAATCTTCGCTTCATCGTACTGTCTATATTTGCGTTCATCCATCTGACACTTCACATTTTAGATAAAGTGCGATTCGATCCATCAGCCCGCCAATGAGGCACCTAAAATTCTCCCTGCCATCCCGCAACTCTGCATCTTTCTCATCTTCGACTCCTTTTATCGAACGAAACTACGGCATTCCTTGGAGCCTTGAAGACTCTAATCAACGCTCTATGACTCAATCCACGCTACCTCAGGAGCTCATTGAAGGCATCATCGACGAACTGGGTCAAGATAACGAAGTAGAAACACTAAAACACTGCTCGCTTGTGTCCCATGCCTTCGTCTTCCAGTCCCAGAAGTACTTGTTTCGCGCCATCGACCTCGACCGTCGTTTACCAAGAAAGAAGTACTACCAACGCTTTCACCGCCTGATAGGCACTCGCCCTCATCTCGGCTCTCATGTTCGCGAGCTACGACTCGGTGACAATGGCGAGGATGACTTCGATGGTACTGGTGCCGACGTCTCCTGGATTACAAGCACCAAGACCCTACCTCACACCCTCCAACTTCTTCCTCGCCTCGAATCCTTTTCTCTCAGCTTCAACTCAGAGCTCACGTCATGGAAGGGCCTCCCAGCCGACTTGCGAAGCTCCATCGGTCGCCTGTTCCGGTTACCCACCCTTCATATTGTCTCCCTCGAGTTCGTTACTGCGTTCCCGCCACAGCTCCTCATGTCGCTTGGGCAGATGTGCACGCTCAGCCTTTCATGCGTCGAAGTCGATCCCACGGCCCCATTACCCATCGACACCGAGTACATGAAGTCTCGCTGGGGGATGCAGTTGCAGAACCTATTCCTCCGCGGTACCTCGCCAGTCACGATTTCCGTCATCGCCAAAGCACTCGGTTCTGCTACCTGGCCTACTTTACGCCGCCTCGCAGTTACGCCGACGTTTGAGAGCGGCTTCTCTGAGTCTATAGGCGAACTCATCAAACAGAGCGGCGAAAATCTGCAGACTTTCGAGTGGTTGCCCTCGATCCATTTTGGTAAGCCTATCCTTTGGTCGCTCCTATCTTCACTTGCTTCTATGATTCGTACCGCCATTCGGTTACTTGCGGTCTTCCACCTATTTTTGCGCGCCTTCCATTCTATTTCAATGCCGCGACGTTCCCACTGACTGACTGCATCACCCCAGCCTCCTCCGCTGGCCCCATCCACATCGCTTCCTTACCCCAGCTGCGCCACCTCCGGTTCGCCGTGAGCTTCCGCAGATCCCACGCGAACGGCCCCTTCCCAGAAGTGCTCCCCCTGCTCGGCCAGCTCGCGCACGCGCCCAACGCCATCGAATCGATCATCCTCGACTGCCACTGCGTGCGCGTGGGGCAAGAGAAAATCGCCGCGGAGTGGCGCCCGGTCGACAGAGTGCTGTCGAAGCCGGCGTTTGAAGGGCTCAGGCAGCTTCGGGTACGCTTGTCGACCAGCACGACGTCGGCGGTGGAGCGCCACAAGTTTACGATTGCGTTCCAGGATCTGCTGCCGATGCTGCAGAGCAAGGGTGCAGTGATCTCCGTTACGACGTTGGCGGATATCCCGGCTTGGTGTGATTGAACAGCGATCGAAGAGGAGCCTCATCATCGTCTGTACAGGTTTCAAGGGATTGATTAAGTGTACGATTATCGATACAACGATACAGTCAAATTGGATACCGAATCCTTCGTCCTGACTCCTTTGTCCCTTGATATGTACTTTTTTCACTTCCTCCCCATTTCCACGTCGTTTTCGTTCACCTGGCGCTTGAAATTACTGGAGTGGGTAGTGGAGGAGGCTTGAGAAGGGAAGAAGGTGGTAGTTGGCCAGGTGCTACGTGTGAAGGCAAGGTGACGGCGACGTCAATCGGAGTTTGATCCAATTCTTACTCCGATCGACTGAATTAGCGCCCGTCGAGCGCCAGTGTATCTCTTTCCTTTAGCCATTTGTCACTTGGCAGCGTATACTTACAATGTTTGTCGCTATCTTGTTTAGTCATTGAGGCACCACGCTGGCCAGCCTTTGCCGCCGCAGTGATGTTCATAGATATGAATGAGCGGCTGAATCATAGATATGAATGGAAATATGTTGATCATCTCCCAATTGGCTGGATGGTATGGACTGGCTAAAGTTAGTGCTTTGTGGGCGTAGAATATGCGCGCCGAAACCTCATGGACATGACACTTGCACAAGGCGTGGACTAAGTTGCGTCGACATACCTTATGTAGTTATCTGGTAGTCAATAAAAAAGATCCGGAGTGGAAGAGAACGATCATCCAAATTTAGGACGTACAGTGCGCCTAAATTGACAACTTACGACACGTATGCACACATTGCGACATGCTGCTGCAAGTCTAATTTGCGATCATATCCGTGATCGCGGCCGGATTCAGAATTATTCTTACGCTACCGCGGTACAAACGTTCATCATATAGATCTTCGGGTGGCATGAGTAACAGCAAATTTTCTTCTGCATTGCCTGAGCGCGGCGAGATATCTCGACATCAGTGATACGTTCTACTGAGTAATACGTTCTACTTGGACAAATGTAGTATTCGCCTCAACACGTTTTTGTTTGTCACATACGCGATGCAGGGCAATGCTACTAGATGGTCTGATTTGCAGTTTGTACACGTTCTTTCTAAACTGGGCATCGGCAGGAGTTTCGAGCGGGCACGGGTAAAAGGCAGTGTGCCAGCAGTGAGGGGAAGTGTGTGCGTGAGTGTGCGTGAGAATGCGTGAAGGTGAGTGAGAATGAGTGAATAATGAGTGAAGGTGAGTGGGTAACGAGTGAAGATGAGTGAGGGTGCGTCAGTGCGTCAGTGAGTGGTGCGTGAAGCTTTGAAGGGGCCAAGCCGACGACCTTTGTACGGCCTCTAATACTACCCCAGGAGGCCAGACAACATCAAAATACATGTTATATTCAAGTTAATTGTTCTATACTTCGACTAGATTGTATATAAACTCTTTATACAGTTCTGTTATGAGCTACACATTTCGCGCGCTCAATAATCAGCTGCGCCCCTGCAAAGCTTGCTAGCTGGTGCATCGTCTGGTTCAATGATGGCGATGGAAGGAATGAAAGGTGTGCGGCCGTCGAACTCCGCATAAGAGAGTCCGACGCGATGCAAGCCGCATAAGGCCTTGCATCGTCAGGTTCCCGGTTCCTTCGCGCCTCAGTCAACCACCCCGTCCTCCGCGCCCCCCATCGCTAACTGCGTCGCCATCTGCGCCGGCCGCAGTCGCATCGGTGCGCCGCGTCGAGCGCTTGTCGTTGGCGCGGCTCCAGCGGAGCACGATACGCATGCTGCTCACACAGATGATCACGGAAGGGCGGCGGTCGGGCTCGGTACGTCTGCTACTGTCGAAGGCACGGCGGCGACCTGGTGCAGCAGCGCCTCCGCGAGTGTTCCGGCGTTGGTGTTGGTGTTGCCGGCGTCGTGGAACGCGTCCAGCCTCCGCGAAGCCTGCCAGCTGGCCCGCGAGCTCGTGCGTCCTTTCCGCCTGCGAAGGCGTGGCGTTCGGGCTCAGTACATCTGCTGTACGTCCGCTGCTCTCAAAGAGGTGGCGGCCAGGCTCAATACATCTGCTGCTCGTTGAACATTCCTTGCCCGGCCGCGTCATCGGGCGGCGGTGTTGATTGGCAGAGGGTCGGAGGGCGGGGATGAAGGGACAAGTGGACTACGCATCGTAGCCTGGAAATCACGATCTAAAACGTAGATAGTGAGTATGTTGTTTTGTACACGGAAATCAAAGCTTACCTTTGGAGTCATGTAAGTGCGAGATTGAGAACATAAGTGTGTAACGGTGGGTGAAATACAAGTGAGTGAGTGCAATTGCTAAAAAAATATAAGTGAGTGAGCGTAAGTGAAGGAAAATAACAAGTGAGTGATAACTGCACTTACTTCTAATTAAATGAGTGATAGACGGGTGAGGATGAGTGGGGATATGAAAGAGTGCGTGAGGGTGCGTGAGGGTGCGTGAAGGTGCGTGCGAGTGCGTGAGTGCGTGAGCAAAAGTGAGTGAGAGTGCGTGAGAGTGCGTGAAGAGTGCGTGAGGGTGCGTGAGGGTGCGTGAGGAGTGCATGAGGATGCACGGTGCAGTGTGGCACGTATGCGCTTGTGGAGCGTCTAACATTGTATACTCACAACCTTGGTGCGTGAGGAGTGCGTGAGGAGTGCGCGGCGCAGTGTGGCATGTACGCGCTTGTGGAGCGTCTAACATCGTATACTCACAAGTTACAACCTTACATGTAATTTGACGTAATTCACGCCAATTATACAAACAGTAACTTAGGCTGCGCTGAGCACCTCGCATGTGCCTCGCTTGCCCGACACTTTCCAGACCCAAACCTTCATAGACTTTTTGACGTGATTTATCGTGATGCAGTGTGCACCTGCCGGACTCAGCACACATGAATACTATCCCTTACACTTATACAACCTATGGAGGTGCCTCATTTGTTAAGAAAACAGTTTTTAAGGGTAGCTATATACATATAGAATCGATACAGAACAGCTATATACTACCTATATCTCTTGTGCAGTTTTCGCGCGGTGATTTTGTAATGGGAGGTGTAGTTGAGGCGGTGGGAACTTGTTGCCAAACGGCAGCCGAAGTTGCCGGGCGCAGTGCCGGCCGAAAAAGTGAGTGAGGTGAGTGAGCGCGAGTCGAAAATGAGTGAAAGTGAGTGCACGCACCCTCACGCACTCTCACGCACCTCACTCATGGGCCACTGCCTTTTCTCATTGCCCGTTTCGAGCCTGAAGTTCATTATCTGAGTGCTATTAAATTAAATGAGTGCGTTGTAAATTTGAATTCACTTATTGTACGAAAGTCTCATTGTTCTCGTGCCCGATTGACCAAAAAAGTCGAAGAAGACTTGTATTCGAGCACGAGGTCACTCGGCAATCCTTGTACACCACCGCTTTAGGTGCACTGTGAGCAGCAGCTGTCAATGCGGCTTCCAAATGTCTGATTGGTGCTTTATCAAATTTGACCCTGTTCTTAGGATCGAGCCATAACAGGACAGATTCAGTACTCGCCCACAAATTTTGAGTCATCGACACTGAAAACACCGCAGATATCAAAGGGAGGTGCGCTTTCATTGCTGACAGAGTAACACGAGGCTTTCTGAGATATGAGATATAAGGCCCGTTCCTTCGTCCGAGTAAAGCATCCCCTTGTCCCTTTTCTTATTTACACATTCGAATCGAAGCTAATCATGTCTTTATCAACATTTGACGACCTTGTTGAAAGAGGATGTGACGCCCTACGCCGCCTTTCCCTTGAGCACGGTGAGAACATGATGGACGAGTCCGCTGATGCCTCGCTGTGTAAGTACTTATTTTTCTTGTGGGGGGACTGGGTCCTAATGGTTGCGCTACGTATCTAGCCGTCGGAATTTCGGAAAGCGAGCCAGGCCTGCTGGCAACTCGTTAGTGTCTTCTTACTCTATGCTTCACATGAAAAATTTACATCATTACCACCGCAGCGAACATTTCTGAGCCGTCGGCCCCCTCTTCGTCGCTGAGCTCCGCGTTATGGAACGCTCAACCTCATTTTCTTACAACCCAGCCTCGCGCATGGGAACCACAGCTTACTGCACTGGACTCGGCGTGGGCTGCAGCCACTGGCGTCGCATCCCGAAGGTTTCCATTCTTCTTGGAACGCGATACAGGTAAATTTAGACCACATATTGTGCGCGGTCCCTTTGACTTACATTTGCCAATGTAGAAACGGTGCCCACCGTCCCGTTTTCGTTCACCTACACCGAGTACGAGGCGCACGCAACCAAGGTTCGCGCAATGGAGTCTGAGCGAGATTCATTTGCTAGTTTTGGTGGTGCCTATTTCCCGAACAACACAAGTAAGCAAGATTGTGCAAATTGAGAATGATATCGTACTGATTCGCAATTAGTCTTTGACCCTTATAATGCAAGAGTCGACGTGGGCCCCAGAACAGCGCCCAGAATGCTAACTTCTTCTTGCGAGAGGGGATTAGTTTACGAAAACTTCATATTCGACCAGGCCATCGGAGCAGGTAAACGGCCCCGCTCCGATGACGACATCGCTGAGAATGAGGATTCTCAATCGGCGTCCAGTCAAAGGTAAATTTTAGCATATAACCCCCTGGCAAATTGATGCATCTGACTTTTTGCACACAGGGCGAAGAGGATGAGGATGGAACTGCCAGTGCCGCCCCTACGGACGACATGGCAGCACAGGATGAAGACACCGCCTGAAGTCAGAGCTTCCAAGAGAAAAGGTATCACAGCATACCATCGCCAGTTTCTGATCGAGAGCGAAATGCCTGAACTGAGGCCGCGTCCAAGGGTGCTCGTGTGGAGACATGCGCCAAGGCGTCGTAGCATTTAAGGGTTTTGGTGCTGTAAAGATTACAAGGTTATAAGATAGAGAATGAAATCGAATTCGGGGCACCACTTACTATCAATGCCATCGCAGAACTCCAGATGGTACGAGGTCAGAGAAAAGTGAGTGTTTGGTGAGCGGGAAACCTTTGCAATCGATGCGGCCATTGATCGATGTTGGATCGATGTAATTTTATCTTATCTACAACAAATCTGCCTCGAGGCCTACAGGAGTATTCTAGGCCGCTATGCATACTTAATCTCAAAATCCAATCCAAAAGCTGTTGACTCAATACATTGTCAGAGACATCGTCTTTGTGGAAATTGAGATGCTAGCCTAGGTATTCTTGAGGTATTCACACAAACGACTCCTAGACCACGTACGCTAAAAAAACCCGCGATCCCCGTCTCGCGGGCGGTGACTGTAGTCGCGACAAGCACCTATCCAAAGATGGTCTTCCAAAAAACGCAGAGAAATAATATTTTGTTATGCATCACACTACGCATCACACTAACACAAGACCCGACAGAGTGTACGTACACAAAATGAACGCAGGCAGCAAGAACGCAGGCAGGGACAGGCAGGCAAGTACTTAGCCACACAAATATACACGCACGCACGCACGCACATCCACATGCTACCCGAATCCGCTCGGCGGGGGAGACGATCTAGTGAGCTTGTTGGGTAGGCCACTCGTGCATACAGACCAGATCAGACGTCGTTGTCCTCAACGCCGCATGCACGAGCACAGCGCGCGTCCCCTGAAACGTCCCCCGGGTTCAGGACATTGTATCCGGATAGTAGTAGTAGTAGGCGCAGGTGCACGCGAGGCAGATACGGAAGCGAAAAAGAAAAAAAGGAATAATACGCAACACGATGACGAGGGCGCAAGAACGGCCGGCATCACCAGTAATAATAAAATAAAACAAAAAAAGGGGAGGGAGATAGGAGCATGTAACATGGTATCAAGAAATAAGGGCATCGGGAGCGGAAGGTCCGGCGGTGTTCAAGGCTTGAACACGGCAGAGTGGTGGTAGTAAGATACGGAAGCGCATGAAGAACGTCACGGATCAACGAATGTGGGGGTGCCCCGTCACAGGGGGCAAAACGCAGTAACACGAACACGCAGCATTAATTAACAAGGAGGTGGGGCGGAGGGTACATATACTACAGGCAGCGCAGGGGTGGATGGGGCGCCGCCAACGAAGGAAGGAAGGATGAAAGGAAGGAAGAGGGGGATATGTGAGTAGGAACAGCGGCGGGCGACGCGGAATCGCAGCCGTCGACAGAGAGTCCATAGTCTGCAGGGTCGTAGACGGGATGAAACGTAGGGATGGGGCGGAGGAGGTAGGGTGGATATATGTAGGTCGTAACGGAAGCGACGAAGTGAGGGTAACGGAGTGAATAAATCGGCGTATGGACGGCGACGTGTCAGCATCGATCGACCGCACGCCCAAAAAACAACCGAAGAAAGAGACAAGAGTGGCGAAGACGGAAGCGATGAAGGGGAGGGCAACGGAGTAAATAGGCGTACGGCCGGCGACGTGGCATCGATGGACCGAACGCCCAAAACACAGCGGAAGAAAGAGACAGGCACGGCGAAGAAGTCATTATTGGCAAGGAGCAGGCGACAACTCATCCTTCCCCAAATCACTCATTCGCCACCTATCCAAAAAAAAAAATCAGCATCTCAACCCAAACCCCCAAGCCCAAAAACCAAAAAACAGACCTTCAACACCCGCCTCGGCTCCTCCTCCACCACACTATCCCTCCTCTCCCCCTCCTCCTCCAAATCCTCCCCGCCGAACGGATTCGGCAGCGCCTCCGCGCCGTGGTGCGCCGGCGCCGCGTCCTCCGCGACGTACCCGCCATACGCGGCGTCGTCGTCGTCGTCCCCGCCCACGGAGTACCGGCTCGCGTCCGAGTGCGCTGGCTGCGCCTGCTGCTGTTGCTGTTGGTGCGGTTGCTGTGGGGCGTAGGAGGGCTCCTGGTGCTGTTGTGGATACTGCGCCTGCTGGGCGGGGTAGGCCTGGTACTGTTGCTGCGGCTGCTGCTGCTGCTCGTACTGCTGGTACCCACCCTGCTGGGGCTGCTGCTGATACTGCACGGACCGGCTCCGGTCCAGATTTCCATACTCCTGCTGGGCGCCGGGGTACGGCTGGTACGCCCCGCCGTACTGCGCCGCGGACGGGCCCCTCGAGAGCCCCGCGCCCGCGCCCGCCGCGTGCGCGCCCATCCCCGCCGCCTCCAGGATGTCCAAATGCCTCGCCTGCCCCCCGCCGGCGGCGAACGCCGCATACGGCGCGCCCCCGTCCTGCAGCCCCGCCGCGTACCCTCCATCGCCCGCGACCCGCCCGCTCCGCGCCCGGGCGACGCCGATGCCCGCGGCCCCCGCGGCGCCGGCGTACGGGTCGAACAGCTCCCCGGGCCCCGGGCCATCGCCGCGCGGGGAGATCTCGCGCATGTTGTACGTCTCCCCGTGGCTGCCGACGCTCATCGCCGGCTGCCCGAACGTGCCGTGGCTCGACACATCGCTGTACTGCCCGTACCCACCGCCCTCCTTCTGCCCGTACCCACCGCTCGCATCACCACCCCCGCCGCCGTACCCGGAGCGCCCGGCGCCGGCGGCGGGGCCGTACTCGTCGTCCTCGTCGTCGAGGAAGACGGGCTGCGGCGCGGACGCGGCCTCGAGCGTCGCCGCGGCGAGCTCGCGGTCGAACTTGCGCGCGCGGCGCCGGCGGATGCTGTTCGTGATCAGCGCGATGGCGAGCGCGAGGAGGATGAGGCCCGCGACGGAGAACACGCCCGCGACGGCGCCCGTGTTGGCGAAGAATCTACATAGTGGGGGGAAGAAGGGCGGGGTGAGCGGGGATCGGCAACGTGCGTGGGGATATAAATAGAAGGAAGCGAAACGCTGGCAGATGCTGATGTGGGGGAAATGATGACAAGTGGAAAGCGCGAGCAAGAAGACGGGCGAGCAGCTGGGAACTATGTCTGCACTGGCACGCACAAAGAATAGCAGGGGGGAAAACATATAACCGATGTTCTGGTGTGGGATTCGAGCACTCGGTCATGGGCATAACGAGAAGAGCAGATTTGGCAGAAGGACAAGGGAATCGAGGTATGAAGGACGCGCAAGGAATGGAGATGATGCCCACTCTCCGTCCAAACTCTCAACAAGGAGCACGCAACGTATCAATGATGTATATGGCGAGATCATGCCTCCATCTGAGTCCATCACGCGCACTCGGCAGTATAAACACCGTGTAACACCCCGAACCGGGAATACCGCGAAACCCAAAATCACACAACCAGAGAAGGACAATGACGTGGAAAAGTGTAGGACGAGATGCTCACCCTTTGGATTTACTAGAGGTACTAGTTTGAGAAGCAGCTGCGAGGCCCGGCGTCGACGAAATGAACTGGGTCGATGTCTGGATGACGACGCTGGGCTGGGTCGTAGTCGGCGTCACAGCCGGAGGTGTGGTAACAACAGCTGAGGTGCTAGTAGAGGTCGAAGTAGTGGTCGGCGGAGGCGTAGAGCTCGTAGTGGTGTTGCTGGTAGACGAGGTGGTCGAAGTCGTCGTCGGAGGTGGAGGCGAAGAGGTGGTGGTGGTGGAGGTGGTGGAGGTTGTAGTAGGCGGCGGCGGCGGAGGGGAGCTGGTCGTTGAGGTGGTAGTGGTGATCGAGGTCGTGGTACTGGCGAAGAGGTCAGGCTGGATGGATAGCAGGGAGCGGGGGTGACTCACGGGGGCCCTGTGGGGAAGCCTGGATGGGCATCGTGAGCTACGGCGGGGAGAGATGGCAGAGGGATACGCACCGGTAATGGGGATGGTGGCCATATTGATTTATAGATGGCTATAGCATGCAAGAGATAAAGAGCGTGGAGGGGCAAGGATTGGAAGGGAACAACAACTGTCGCCTGAGAATTTTCCAACAACACAATATCATGAGGTCCCTTAGCTAAGCCGCCCAAAAATAGAATCACCCCACTTTGCTCCTTCCACCACCTACCGCCCACTCCCAATCGCTCTCCTTCGTTCATGTCTCTCATGTTAGTAAGAGGGTAGAAAGCTCTCCTTCAACCCGCGCTCAACCATTTCTCGGTATCCAATATTCAGCGTTCGCTCATGTGTTTATCCACACCATACCCTACTGCCACGAAGCAGATTCTTCTTTTTTTAGACGACCTTCTTAGGTCTGTCGAAGGAGATATTTACAGAGGCATATCGACCTCGCTGACCGGTACGAAGCGCTTCATCGATATCCACTCGCCGGCTCAACTGACTGTTTCCAGCAACTGCGCTCTACGTGTCTTTTAAAGACTCTCATCTATTCTTTTGACCACTGCTGGTGGATGACCTTCTCCGAATCCTAATTTGGATACGCACCAGAAGAATTGCTGTGGTGCGTTTGCGCGCGAGGCGCCGTCTTGTGACTTCGTTTTGCATGCTGGCCTGTTCAAAGATAGCCGCGCCCGCGTTTGAAGGCGCGTCGATGCCTTAACAAAAAGATTGACTCACTCGTCACAGGAAGGTGCATTCAGAGAAACTTATAGATACTCAAGTCCTAGGTAAACTCTGAGCTGTGGAATATCGTTGAATAGAGAACAATACCTCATGTGTTACAACTTTCCGTAATTGCGTTCAACTTGAACTTGGACCAACTTCCACCTCTGCGAAACGTACGTTACCTAATAGCGCTTCGATTCTACGGACATCGCTTGCATTTCAGCTGACGCCTCTATCAACTATAGCTACTCATTGACTCTACACAAGCTCTACACGAAGCCCAAACTCAAGCCGAAGTCAGTTCCTAGTGGCAAAGAATTGCGCATAGTAAGATATTAATGGAAAAGAAGCCACGTAGTGGCCATGGTAGTTGCATGGCACGAGCATATGCTCGTTCGTTCACGCGCTCCCCAAACGCAAAACGCTTGCTGGAGTCCGGAGAAAAAAAACGCATCCCAAGCACTGACATTCCACAGATTCCAATCGTTTTAGGGTCTGTCGTGCGTCGATCATGTCTGAATATCTTGATCTTGCTGTTACAGACTTACAGTCTTACGAAGTGGTTCATATGGATGGCTAATCGCCTGTCTCGGAGGCTTCCATTACTCCGTTCCGTGCGGCTCTACAACAGGGAACTTATGGATCTGCGTCGAGCGAGTGTGCATGGCACTCAACGACTTCTTTCGAACCCTGTAAGAGCAAGATTTTCCCTATTAGAAATGCAATCAAAGCTCGTTGCTGGGCCTAAGCTGCGTCTAAATAATTCGTTTATTCCCATTTTAGCACCTTTCGATCTCCATCGTACCCCCTTCACTGCGCTGCTAGATCTCGCAACACCCAATACACCCTAAGTAGAACTTGAATGCTTATATCTGAGCACATGCAAGTGAGCACTGAACATGTTCTATTCTGATTCACCATCCACGTCGACTCGCAACACGAACGCCCGAATCCTTCGCTTCTCTTGCGCTGGCGTCTGATTTATCTAGCGTCTCGATATTGCACCATCTCGTACAATCGAAGCTACCGATGTCGTCCAAAAGAAACGCCGGTATTCGACACTGCTCCACCCCCGTTCCAAAAGTAAACGGAATACCTTATGGAGGAACGATCGTCGACCAGCGCGCTTGAATTGCTCTGAGAGGAATAGTAGAATAAGGAATCGCCGACCCCGCAAAAGCAATAGTCCTCGACGCCCAGGTGCGAAGTCGCATGTGCTGCTCTCTAGCACTTATAGTGCCTGTAACTGACAGCTACGGTCCAACGCATAAAAGCAGCCCCACCCCCACCCCTCGCACTCCAGAATCCCTCAGCGCACCCCACCTGCCCAAGTCAACATACACATACACCCCCAACGCACAATGGTTCTGATCACCCGCCCCTTCCTCGCGCTGCTCTCGTTCACCGGCGCGGCGCTGGGGAGCGTCGCGAAGATCGAGGCCGACCTCGCGAGCATGGCGAAGGCGGTCACCACGCTCAACAGCGCGATCACCAGCTTCCCGAGCACGGGCGGGACGCTCGCGCAGGCGCTGGTGCGTTCTTTCGCGTTATTTTGATATGAGGTGCATGTTCATGTATGGATGTGGATGGGGTATGTGGTGTGCAGACGATCCATGAAGAGACGCTGAGCCTCGCCGGGTCCCTGAAGACGACTACGGGCGATGTGACGGTGCGTCCTCAGGCTGGTGTTGGGTGATACATTAACACGGAGGTACTTATGGCTCGTGGCTTGTGTGATGTTTGACTTTCTAGGCGACGGCGGCGTTCAGCGTTGCGGATGGCACGTCCATTCTGACGACCGTCAAGGCGATCGAGCCCGACATCCTCAGCGCGCTGAAAGAAGTCATCGCTAAGAAAGCAGCGTTTGTTGGTACGTGCAGACAAACTTGAAACCCCCCACTCCCTGCCCCCATCCACCGTCGCCCGCCATGGATCACAACACGCTCGCTCATTACATCCCGAACTAGCGCTCCCCGTAAGCGGCGTCCCCAAGTTGGTCTATGAAGATTTGATGTACCTCAACGGAAACGCGACGTTGCTCGCCAACGGCCTCATCAAGAACAGCCCGGTGCGTGTCCCTGTCCCTCGAGACCGGATGCCTGCCAGCGCAGTTGCTGACCGTCAGGGAATCACTTTTTTTTTTGACTCCAGTCCTCGCTCGTCGCGGATGCGACTACGGTGAAGACCAACATCGGCTCCGCGATGGCGGTGGCTATCTCTGCGTATGCGGCGTATGCGTGAACGGTTTGTGGGAGGTGGCGGATGCATGGCGTGATAGCGTACGTGGGTGGTGTAGGAGTCGGTTGTGTGAATATCTAGTATTCCGGTTTTCAAAAAGAAGGTGTATCTGCAGTGTGCATGGATGAGCGAGCAGCCGAGTGTTTGTGATAACTTTGAGGACCAAAAATTTGAATGGCCGAATGGGTTTCTGGCTTCTTATTCCGGTACGGGGAATCGAACCCCGAGCTACCGCGGTGGTCTTTTACGACAAAGGAATGAAAGGCGGTAATGTTAGCCGTTACACCATACCGGATTACAAGGTCATCAAACATAGAAAAAGGTAGGGATTGATTTAAGCTCGGACAGCGTGGCGATTTATGACTTGCAGCCATTCAGAGAATAACGCGCGCGATATACCGTCCAACAGGACAACCATAGTAGAACACATTCTCCTAACATAAGAGAACGCCAACAGACCGGCGCCAAACTGCGCTCATATGCGCCCCGAACCCAGAGCCTCGTGGACGTGTCATTGTCCAAGGCATTGGTTTCGTCAACATCAAGCAGGTCGTAAGAGTCGCTTCAACATCCCTAATTTGGTTGCTTAATAGTAAATAGGAAGCGGAATAAAGATTTGCTCAGTCTGACTTTTACGTCAAACCTAAAACATGGAAGTAATCTACCTAGGTATCGTACGTAGACTCGGAACGAGAACACGTTGAGTGAACAACACTTTTAAATCATGCGCAAGCGCGTCAATTTAAAGGCTACATTGGATAGTAGAAGGCAGAACATCGTAACATATTCGTGCCAGAACGAGTGCCATTATACAGTGAGAACGCAAGCGAAGCGAAAGGGATATGACAGCAGCAAGTGAGGGAGACGTCGCCGGAACCAACGTTAGCATCTAGGGAGCGATTCCAATATTTCGGCTGGTATACTAACGCAAAGCTGATCGATCGAGAGATACAGTCAAGGACGAAGGGCTAGCGAACAGCAGAGTAAGACTGTATATCAAAGACGTCGATGCAGCATTTTGAAGAGTAGTGTATTCAATATGATTTCCACAGAACCAAAGAACACGAGCACGTACAAAGCTAGAAAGCGTTTCCATCATTCAAATTTAGGTACAGTCCGGAAAGTATTCCAGACATACTTTGTAAAGCTGCATCACATCTGCTTTTGTGCTCGGGTGAATGAGTGTGAACGAATGCTGCCGGACGTGTTTGGATGAGCGTGGTGCTCGGTTTTCCATACGGGCCACGCAAGTGCAATAACGTTCGAGACTGGTCGAGAGCTAGAGGGCGCGAAGCCAAGATAACAGTGTCATCGTAAAGGAACGGATGTGGCAGGCACAAGAGAGAGAAAAGGCAAAGGTGCGGACGAAGACAAGATGAACAGTAGGGTTGATTTTGGGGTTGGTTCATCAACGCACGGACCACTGATGTTCAAGCGGAGAATGAATTTTCCCCTACGCAGCGTTTCCCATCGTCGTCAACGTGATGAATGCAGTCGCAGTGGAATGTTCTGTGTGCAACAATATCTACAGACTATTACATTGTCGATTCCCTTTCTTGTAGCTTCCAAGGAGCGAGCTTGCGGCATTGGCGTAAGTGAACGGTGCTCGTGGACTAGCGCGCAGCGCTCAGAACCGGTGCATTCAACGTGCGCCTACTGGTTTTCGGCACTGGGTCGCATAGCTCCCGTGCGCTTTTCGGTTGTCCTAGCTTTTACGAGGGCTTCTCGGCAGTCCTAACTTTCTCAAAGCCGCAACGCGAATGGTCAGGCTATCTGTTCCTCGGGCTGTTGCTGGATAACGCATGTCTTAGTTGATTGAGGCTCACTAAAGTGAAATGGTTTGCTATAGCAGCCAATCTCTTTGCCTCGCCGCTAGGTTTATCTCCATTTCTAAGATCATCAGGCATTGATATTCTTTATGGGTAAAATATCTCGTAGTTCATGGTCTACATGAGGTGCCTACCATTGCCATGGACTTCGATATTGAATATTGAATATCGTCAGCAATATTTTTGCGGTGATTCGTCATGCATCTCAGGAACCAGTGGGCATCTTCTTACGAGGCTTCCACTCGAGGTCTAGAGTGACTAACTCCAAGGCTTTGGCACGCCTCAAAATCGAAGATTAATGGGCATATACGGTAGCTTGAAAACCATATCCCCAAATCAGTGTCTTTGACAGGGATTTGACGGCTGTTATTATGGATGCAGATACTTTTGGTAAGATTGAGTAGCTGAACAACATAATATACATTAAAGATGATTGGTGAATCCGAAGGATAATCCTAAATCCCGCAATCGCCACGTTCGCTTGTCAAGCTCTACCGCGAACAACTGATCCTGATCCGAGTCGAAAAGAACAGGCTGAAGCTTCTACAACAAGTTGTCAAACTTATAAAAAGCTCAAGACAATCATGAGAATGTGCCACGCTATGTCAAGATGAATATTCCGACACTTTCGCGTATTGTGGACAGACGAAAAGTGTTTTGGATTCGATTTATTGATATGCTTGGACTAGATAACATCGTAGAGTTTATCTCAGGGGGAGAAGACAAGTGAACCTATCCGGTTACTACTATTGGTTGATTGAAAAAAGCAAACGATGGAAAGACGAATACCTGATAAGCATAATTTGAGATGGATTTTATCTGGACAAAAACACAAACCGGAGAGATCCCGAGCTTTGCATCTTCTATTTGGTGGGTTGATAGCCTGCTATGGCCTTCCCCATGCACGACCATGTGTTCGAAGGATCGAAGCTCTGATCATGTTCGGCTGTTCGACGTGTCAACTCCAAATCACCCATCCCTTCCGCACTTGTTGACTTACCAAGGCTCCGTCTCTGAGAATTCGGTTTCACTGTTGCATGAGGTTGCGTGACCTTTACGGTTTTTTGGGGAAGTATAACAATAGCTGAGGTGGGACTGTGATTTCTTGCTGGCTTGAAGGGGATCAAGGTGGTCAGCCGATTTTTTTTACTAGCTGTGAGTTATGATAGGACAGTATACACTTATGGAATGAAAGTATTGTAATATGGGCAGCGTCCGCTCAGCCATCCCACAGCTGTCGGGCTCTGTATTTGTCCGATGCCATAATTCACATTTGAGTGATGTCGTTTGTCAAGATCTTTCTCGCCATGATCCCTCTCGAAATCTTCCCTGGTGTGGAATATCGAGAGGCTCTGCATTCAATGTACTCTCAAATTTGGGATTCCGGGAAGTAGTTATTGCACCCGCGAAATTATTGATGGATAGATAGATTAGCCTCTTGTCATAATACTTTACTTGCGCGGCTTCCGCGAAGGTGAGAGATTGAACGGAAACGAAGGTCTCGGCTTCCGAGAGAAAACAGTGCTGTTGCTCGTCGTTTGTTGCTCCTTGCGCATCATTGTGATCGCTGCAAATATAGTAGACTGATACCCTTTGGAGAGAATCCTGGAGGCGACCGCGGCTCGGGATGGTGGGCGTACTGCGGGCGTGGCTATTCATGGAAAGATATAAGCAAGCTGACATGTGTGAATACTGTATCACAAAGTAGGTTATACATAGATTAATGAAAAAGATGCTGATCTTCTGATGCACAGATGTCCTGAAGCATCTTCAATGAGAGAGAGAAGAATGGTGGCGGCCGGCAAGTTGTGCCAAGTTCGAGCTCGTTTTATCCTCCTTGTTCTCGTTCTTGCAACTCGTTTGTGGCGACTGGGTGTTTCTATCACACGCGCAGTTAGCAGTCGATAGCAATACTCAATGCTCGATGGACACCTGGTCGCCGTAGATAATTTTGTATTGCAGTGAATGCTGTAGTAAGATAGCGAAGATAAGATGAGGGAATCTGCCTCCATTCGTCTCAATAGAAAACCCGAAAATATATAATCTGTAAGTCTTCAATAGGCAAGTTGCCGGCATTCATGTACATCGAAGTTCGAAATACCAGCCGGATCATGAGCAGAACGAGAAATTGAATCGTAGCGGATTCTGTGGTCTTCACAATTCATGAATGAAGTTATCGTCTGCCGACTGCGAGCTGTAATCGCCGTTGGATTTAGGTGATCAAGAAACACAGAATATGGAGAATGAAGCTCTGATTCGTGTTCTGAAGCGTTGAAAGTATCGTTAGCTCTGCAGCGGATAACATGGATCGCACATCTTACCAACTATCTATAAATCGACAAGGAGTATTCGGAGTGCAGGATGGAAGGGTCACAGTACACTTGGGGGTGCAAGCAGGTCCGATTGTCAATAATTTAGTAGCTAAATTTATGTTCTTGCTACCTGTACTAGCTCTATCTTGAATATTGCATTTTCACCGACATTGTTTCTTAGATCGAGTAAGCAACGAACAAATAGTCTCATGGGAGTCTTACTTGCATGGACCGAGGTGACAATTTGACGCCCGCCAAAATACAAGGCCTTTAGGAATAGAATATCCATGGTTAATTCGCATTATTGCATATTACTGACAAATTGTTATGAAACACGACTGTACGGTCCTAACTTCTCGATACCTCCTCCTGGCAGCTTGTGATTCAGCAGTAAGATGCTTGCTGTAGTGTTTCGAGTAATCTCAAGGTATACGAGATGGGGCTAGAATTTAATTTATCGCTGGCCTGTTGCAATCGCGCCGTCCGTCGCACTCTCAGCGCTCTTGCCTACACAGGTAATTGAAAATTTTAATTTAAGCTGCATCAACATCTCGCTTGTCCTCTTCGGTACTCTTCTAACGCAGCCATCGAATCTGCCCAAGATGTCAGGTCAAATAATTGATGATGGATAAGATACCTAGTACGTCTGCCAGCGTTTAATTCGAAAGCAGTTGATGATGCGCGTTCTTGTAACGACGTGTGCCTTAGACGATTTAGCGCCCAATAAAGACTCTATGTGGTCTAACGGCATAGATTAATGAGGTCGCACAACGCTTATAGTTCGTGATAGTGCCTGCGCCAGGCCCCGAGGTATCGTCTCAGCTCTCATCACGCTTGTCCAGCGCTCAGATCACCGATTCTTCGATCACGCGCGGGAGCGCGCTGTCCCATTTCTCCCAGTCAATTGATTTTCGACCAGTGATGTCCGACTACCATGACGACCTCCATGGCCATCTCTCCGCATCGTCGTCCTCGTCCACACCTTCGTTCGCTGAGCGCATTGGCGTCAATGCAGCCTTGGCTACAGCTGCACGTCATCAAATTTACTACGTCGCTACAAGGAGTATTCGGAGTGTAGGATGGAAGGCGGTGCAAGCAGGTCCGATTGTCAATAATCTAGTAGCTCAATTTATGCTCTTGCTACCTGTATTAGCTCTATCTTGAACATCTATTCTTACCGACGATGTTTCTTAAATCGAGTAAGCAATGAATGAATAGCCTCACGGGAGTCTTGCTTGCATGGATCGAACTGAAAAAATTGACGCCCGCCAAAATACAAGATCTATAGGAATAGAATATCCATGATAAATTTGCAGTATTGAATATTGCTGATAGTGCCTGTGCCAGGCCCCGAGGTACTCCCATCACGCCTCGCCAGCGCTTAGATCACCGATTCATCGATCGCGCGTGAAAGCGCGCTGTTTTGTTTCTCCTAGTCAATTGATTTTCGACCAGTGAAGTCTGACTACCATGACGACCTCCATGACCATCGTCGTCCTCGTCCACACCATCGTTCTTTGAGCGCATTGGCGTCAGTGCATACTCCGAGTTGGCTATTACAGCTGCGCGTCGTCGAATTTACTACGTCGTTCATCGCGCTGTCCCCCAGCATTCACATCCCCGAAAATGGGCGCCTTCAATGTAGTGTGGTCCATCGACCCTGCCGGTGGTATGCAACGGGTACACTGCACTCCCATGTTATTACCTGTTATTACTTAGCGGCATGGAGGATGCATGCGGTCGGATACTGGTGGGTCGATTGAAACTCGTACATACGACCATCCATACCCCGCCCTGCGTCTATGACTTCTCTCTAGTGTTTCTCTCTGCGATTTTAAAGAAGATAGAAGAAAATTCGTCGACGCCAAGCGTTATCCCTGTCTAGCCTCAGCTGGAGTACACATACGAATCGCGTGCCGTCATCATCATCAAGAGCGGAGTGATAGATTAGAATTGCCAACAGGCAATCTTCAGGCACATAACGCTCCATTCATTTCATTCATATCACGCACAGACAATTAAGGAAATGTACATGGATTGGGACGCGTACCCTTAACTGCGGTTTACGAGACGCGGAGGTGGTGATCCCCGTCGCTGAGTCAAATTTTGGAGCGCTTGTATCGCAATTTTGGATTGCCATACGTACTTGTGCTATCTACATGTGAATCGTAAGTACATAAAGTAATAAACTTCAGACGCTTGGCCAACAGTAATAAGCACTTCTACATACATAGGAAAGCTTTCAATTATCCGACTTTACCTCAGTCCGTATGTACCTTAATAACCACAACGATCCTCGCCGAGCGCTTGTCTTGACGCCTCTTGACGCGCGCGTTTCGTTCCGTGGAGTCCGTTCTCCGCAGGCCAGCGCAGCGCTATGGCCTATGGCCGCCGGTTGATAATGGAACAGGGGAGTGGGACCTGGGCCTGGCGCACCGCCACCCAGGGGGTGCGCTTGGCGTTTTTGATGGTGTGACGGCGGCAAATGCGTGTGTTCGATTGGAACGAGGAGGTCAGCCGAGGGAATGCGGAGGCGCTTTTGACATTGATCTATGTACGACTATGAGAGATTTGGTGGAATTGTGTATGTATATGTACTTATCGGCATTGGGTATGATTTTTTGTGGACCCGGCGATAGGTAAAAGTAATAGTGATGAGGTATGTTTGACTTGCGAACGTATGTCGGTTTTGTGGCAGGCTAGGGATGGGGTGTGCAGGGGAGAATACTGGATGCTGGACGCGAGCGAGGGATGCGACAGCGGGAAGAGGTGCATTTGAAGTACGTACAGACATACTCAAGACATACTTAATGTGTGCGAGGAATCACGAGTGCGCCAGCTGATCATGTTCTGGGTGTCATGTTTTTGATTTCTTGGCTATGGAGAGCGAGACTCGAGTGCGCGAAAGCAAAAGGGTTTGGAATTTGGCTGTCACGGTTGGCCGTCCGGGGGAGGTGAAGATCTTTATCTACGAACATGCATAAGTGTAGGGATTGTGATGCGGATGGAGATCCAGATATGTCGTGGATAGTTTACGACATCGTACGCGCAACTGATGGATCAGCGGAGAACGGTTTATGAAATCAGAAAAGGCTTTGACATCGACGTTGTATTTGAAATCAAGTCGCAGCTTGTTTTCAGAAATGCTTGTGCATTTTGACCAATTTTGACGGACCGCGAGGAGGATGGGTGGAGATAGAGAAAACGGAACAATAAACGGGAAACGCGAGAGAAAAAGCCAGAGTGACATGTCGCTGACAGGGACCCTGCAGTGGCTGGTCATGCATAACTAAATAAGGACTGATGAGAACGGCCTTGTGCTGTGTTGGGAGCCTGTCGGGGGCGTGGATTTCGGGATTGGGGATGGGCGAAGCGGCCGTAGGACAGGGAGCTGGGATCGGTACCGCGCGCGAGGCTAAATGGGCGAGCCCGGCGGGCTGGCGGTGGGGGGCCCGAAAGAGCGGGATTGCAACTCCGCCGTGAATCCCAGATCGGATCAGGGATTGCGTTTGAGGGTCAGGCACCCTTATATGGGACCCCCCGTCTGCCTTCTGCCCATGGACCACGACACGTCCCCTGATCACCCTCCCCCTGATCACGGCGCCCCTCCTCCACCACCCATGGCTACGATGGTCGCCAGCGGCAACGCCCCCAACATGCCAGGCCCCCTCGGCCCCGCCGCCAGCAAGCGCTACAGGCCCGCCCCAGCGAAGACCTTCCAGTGTCGCGGATACGGCGAGTGTCGCATGGTTTTTTCGCGGAGCGAGCATCTCGCTCGCCACATCCGGTGCGCCCTTGCCCCTTTCCCCCCTTTTTTCTAGCCATCATGTCTCATTCGTTGCTGCGCAGAAAACACACGGGGGAGCGTCCGTTCTCGTGTCACTGCGGCAAGCAATTTTCGCGGCTCGACAACCTGCGCCAGCACGCCCAGACCGTGCACAGCGACAAGCAGGAGCAGAACGAGCGCATGATGCGCGACCTCACCTCCCTCCACGCGACCATGGCCGCCGCGAACAAGATCGGCTCCACCAGGGGCGCCGCGCGCCGCGCCTCCAACTTGCCCCCGCTCGCCCTGGGCCCGTCTACCAGCATGGGCAGCAGCGCCCAAGGCGAGCCATCCCCCAGCGACACCCTCAACTTGATCAAGCAGGAGGACGGCGGGTCGATACCGATGCACCAGACGCAGCAGCGGCCGGGCACGAGCACGGGGTACGAGGGCGATATGAACTACGGGCACTCGCCGTCGTGGAATGTTCAACAGAATGAGATGGAAGTCCAGCAGCAGCAGCAGCAACAACAACAGCAGCACTCGCACCATGCCCAGCAGCAGCAGCAGCAGCAGCAGCAGCAGCAGCAGCAGCAGCAACAACACCATCAGCAGCAGCACCCGCAAGACACCCGGCGGCCGTCGGGCCAACACTCCTTTCGCGCCGACCCCAGCCAGTCCTTTCTCGCCCCCCACTCCGCCTCTTCTCAGCCCGCCCACCCCTCCTTCCGCGGCTACCCCCACTTCGACGGCGCCCTCAACGCACGCCCCTCCTCCTCATCCTCTCGCCCACCCACCTCCTCCGGCCAGTCGCTCCCACCCCTCGCAGCCGTCGTCTCCGCGTCCCTCCCCTCCCCGCCGCTCCCCGGCGCCCCCTCATCCCAGGCGCAACACCAACACCAACACCAACACGGCTACGGCGCCCAGGCGCAGCAGGGCCACTCCTTCCCGTTCCCCGGCTCGCTCGCGCTGCGCCGCCCGGGCACGGCCTCTTCCCGCCCGGGCACCGCGCCCGCCGGCGGCGCCCCCACCGCGTCCGCGTCCTTCTTCAATGACTCTGGCCTCCTGCCCCCCAGCTCTGCGGCGAGCAAGTACAGCGCGTACTCCAGCCTCACCGCCGGCCTTGGCGGCAGCGGTGGGAGCCTTTTACACAGCGGCTTCGGTGGTGGTGGGGGCAGCGGGCGGGCGTCGTCCGGCGGGCTCAGCGGGTTCGGCTTCATGGCCGGATACGATGGAGGGCCCGGGCAAGGAGGTGGGGGTGGGAGCCCGACGGGCGGGGCGGGGGAGCAGTCGCCGTTCTTCTTCCAGCCGCCTGCGCTCGAGACGTCGCCCCCTGCCGCCGCCGCTGCCAACAACAACAACAGCAACAACAACCCGCGGAAGCGCGCCTTCGGCGCCCCGGACGGGCCGTTCGAGCACGATGCGCCCGCCGGGCGCGAGCAGGGCCTACAGGGCGGTGCGGGCGGAGGAGGGGGTGGAGGGGGAGGGGGGTATGAGTACGGCACGGAGAGTAGGCCGCAGTCGAGACGGCTCTCGGTTATGGAGCTGTGCAATGATGATGCGCAGCGCCAGCAGCAGCACGCGCACCAGGTTACGCTTGCGAGTGCGCTTGCTGCTGCTGCTGCAGCTGCTGGCCCTGGCGCTCCAGGAGGCGAGCGCGAGCGATATCCTGGAGGCGGGTATTTGGCTGCCCATGCTGGACCTGGCGCGTTTCTGCTACCAGCAGCAGGTGCAGCAGGTGGTGGATATGGCGGTGGCTATGGCGGCGCAGCGGGTGCAGGTGGCGCAGGCGGAGGTGGGGGATCGCGCCCGACGACCTCGTCCGGCCTCGTCTCCTCCGCCTCCGCGCTGCACATCTTCGACCACGACGACGGCGGGGGCGCGTCCGGCAGCAGCGGCGGGTCTAGCCCTGGGGTGTACCGCGGCGCTGCACACGCAGCAGCAGGCGCAGATGGAGGCGCAGGAGGTGGGTATGCGGTATCGCCGGCGCCCTCAGGCGCAGGCAGCCACTCGCCGCCAGGCGGCGGCTATCCAGCAGCAGGCGGGAGCGTATACGGCGCAGCCTTCCGCGGCATACCCGTCCCCGCACCCGGCGCCGCATCCCCCGCCCTCAGCGCCCTCAGCGCGCACTCCTTCAGCGCGCACCACCCCCACGCCCAGCTCGGCCGGCCCACGCCCACGCCCTCGCCGCACCCCGCCGCCGCGCTCTTCCCTACCACCACACCATACGCGCTCGCCGCCTCGCCCGCGCTCAGCGTGTACAGCGCGCACCCGCAGCCGCAGCCGGCGTCCGCGCCCGCCGCGAGCCAGCAGTTCCAGTTCGCGGTGGCGGTCGCCGGGGCGGGGTCGCCGACGTTCTCTGGTGCCGGGAGCTCTGTGGGGTCGTATGCGAGCCCGAGGTCGCCGCTCAGTGATGGGTCGGGTGGGAGCGCGAGCCCGTTCTCGCCGTATGCGCAGCCGCAGCACCTGCAGCATCAGCACCACCTGCATCACCAGCACCACCAACAGCACCAGCACCAGCACCACTCGCACCAGCAACAGCAGCAACAACACCAGCAGCAGCAGTATGCCGTTCAGTACGAGCAGCACCACCAGCATCAGCAGCACTATCAGCAGCAGCAGTACGCCGCGCCGCGCGTGTCCCCCGTGGAGTACGCCACCCCGTCCCCGTCCCCCGCCGCCAGCAGCGCGCACTTCGATCCAGGGTACGAGTACGACGCCGCCCCGCGCGGGCACTTCCAGCAGCAGCAGCAGTATGGTGGCGGCGGTGGCGGGCAGCACCAGCAGCTTGGACATGATGGGCATGGGCATGGGCCTGGAGGTGGAGGAGTGCGGTATGGCGCTGCTGGGCACGGGCATGGGCATGGAAATGGGCAGCGGTATGGCGTGGTGGGGCAAGGGCATGGACATGAGCAGCATGATGCCCAGGTGCGCATCTCCGTCTCGCCGCACGCGACGCCTACTTTTGGAATGAGGGTGTAAGGCTGGTGCGTGCGTGCGTGGCTTGTACGCGACGCCTACTTCTGGAATGAGGGTGTGAGGCGCGTGCGTGCGTGGCTTGTAGGAGGTTTCGTTTTTTGGACAGCGCCGCCGGATGGACTCTGTGTGTGTTGTGTGTGTGTGTGCAACTATCTTGTATATCCCCGCGATCGCTCCGCCCCTACGCTCCTTTTCGGATTCGTTTTCTTCTTTCGTGCTTTGTTTCTTCTCTCTTTTTTGGGTCCTGGGTTCGTTATGGATTCGCTTTTTTCCTTATACAAGTAATTATTCGTGTGTGTCGTATTCCATTTATCGTTCCTTTACCACCGCTTACCCTATTCCCAAGTCTGTGCTGGGTGCCCCCCACATTCTTTTTATTCATGTTTATTCCTTCGTTCCTTTTTTGTTTGCTTGGTTTCTCGTTTCGTATCTACCGCATGATACCGCCCACACTAATTATCCTTCCGATTATTAAGTACCTATCGTCCAATCTACCTAACCCAACCAACCCAAATGTTGCATCCCATATTATTTCGTCAAAATGTAGTTTTTGAATAACCTGTTTCGCTCGCTGTTGTTTTTTTCCATGTCATTTCTTTTACTTTCCTTAAAGTTCTAATACATTATTCTACTCTATGTCTTGGTTACTCTTTCATTCTTAAGTACTATCTATCAATGTATCGTCGCTCGTTAGTCTCTTGGATTTCTGTGGGCCGTGCAGTTTGAGAAGCTTTGAAATTGAATCAATTGTCCTAGTCGCTCGTGGGTTTCCTTCGTCTGGCGGCACTTGAGATTTCAGTTGAGATTGCGTATCGGTTCTAACGAAGTCGTCTTGCATTCGATACGTTGGTTTTTCGCACTGCGCAAAGGGAAGAAGCCTTCTGGTCTTCGAATTCTAGCAACCCCAGTATGCCGCCTCTTCAGTGATCATGCACGGTGGCACGCGGTCCTGTCAGCGAGCTTGGTATTTTGAGACGCCTTGACTTGCATTCAATCCGCCACACGGCTACTTGACGGTGCCGGTGAGAGCGGTGGATATGTCTGGCTTCGACGCGTTTCGCACCTTGTATTGGGCGAAAACGGCACTGCCATACATACCATCCTGCTGCTTCGAAGTTCGAATGCGCGGAATGTGTGCCAGCCGGTCTATGTCCGTCTGGCCAATGGGAGTGGGAGGATGTATGTTTACCCGTCGCATCCTCAAGTCCCTCCCATCCATCGCCAAATCCTCTGGAATGTATCAGCGCGATGCACGACAGGATGCTTTTTGACGAAGTTGTACAGCATCAGCCTGCCACTGGAGGCTAGACCATGCATCACATCGCTTCCGAGGTTATCGGTCTGACTAGCGGATCAAGAACAACAAAAGTGGAGGCGAGCATGTCGTCGGGAGCGTGTGAG
The DNA here is from genome assembly GCA_014925825.1 of Pholiota molesta. NCBI lineage: Eukaryota > Fungi > Basidiomycota > Agaricomycetes > Agaricales > Strophariaceae > Pholiota > Pholiota molesta. The sequence continues at coordinate 34,526 of JACGCK010000207.1, forward strand.
CTCGAGACCACATGCCACGCAAAAACACACAGGGTTTTTTTTTTGCGAAAGATGGATGAACACTGGATGAACAGAGAGGCCGATTATCGTTGATGATGCCCGTTTGCATCCAGACCGTGCATCTAGATTCTCGTCCATGGATAAGAATCAAGAAATCGAGAGCTGAGAGGACGGGAGGAAATCTTATGGATCTAAACATATACGCTCTTATGAACCTAAATAGGAGAGGAGCGCTGGGGTGCCTGCTGGTACCTGCAGATCGCAACTTAATGTATAATTGACTTCAGGTACTTGCTCCTCGACTGCATTCGCAGTGCCTGGCCACTGCCAATCACAATCGTTGTTCCGTCGCATCGGCCCCTGGACAGTAATCAAGAATGTGGCTGGAGGGTTCTATGGGCGCCAGCGGCCTGCAACACCGTCCCGCTCTTCTATTGATTCCTAAAATTTCAACCAATAACATAACGTAGTCTGGGCTCTGGTATCGTACTGATGTACATTCGGTATGTAATTCGGAGAATTTTGTTTTGGAATAATTAGATTCCTCACGATCTCCATATTCCCATGCAGCTTCGGATCTCAAGTGAAATCCTAAAATCAAGGTCGCCGTGATTTCGTGAAAAGATGTGCAATCTGCGTCCATGACCAATCGGTCGTTGCTCTAATCTGCTTTCTGGGTTTGGATGGCCGCAATGTGGTAACTAAATGGTTTCGTACACAATTTCTATTGCTATCGCTTTCATATCCCTGATAATACCTTTGAGATAGTGTTCGGAGAGTGTGAAGTCTCGTGGACAGGCCGATGTCAACCATTCATGATGTGGATCAAGCTGTCGGAATTATTCGATGATAGATTAAACACATATTTACTAAGCACTTGTACATGTACCGCAAGTTTACACCTGTGAAAATCATCAGGAATCTATGCGATAACCCAAGATCCAGAATTCAGAACATGCATAGATTGTCGGTCAATCGTTCAATGGATGTACCTGAGCTCGGTCCCGCGAAGTATGCAGGCCAGAGTGCAGCGAAGTGCCTGCTGACCGGCTACCATTCATACAGAACCGACACGTTATGATCAAAAATATACACAACAGATCTGGGGAATAAATTACATATCAAAAATCAAAAATCGTTCCGTTAAGGAACGGCTACGGAAAGAGTGATCCACGACAAACCGAAGGCGCGAAAAGAGCGAAACATGAGATAAGCAAATATGCACGTATAGCGCTACACATAAATCACAGGGCTGCAGTCCTAACGGACGGCGTCGAATACACGAAGTCCGCCATCCCGCTGGGATGATTGCGCGGCATCGTTGGCGCAAACCCAGGGGGATACGGGTTCAAATTCTCCATACCAGGAATGGGACTCAGAGGCACGAAGCCAGGTGGAAAGTTGTTATCCGGTAAGGTCATTTCTATCTTCTCATCGCCTTTGCCTGTAGAGTAGATGCCTAGCGCGGTGTTGTCGGGCAGGTCGGTGTGGTGGTGGTGGTCTGGGAGGGCAATGGGCCTGTTGGCGCTCTCGGGCGTGAGGAGAATGGGATCCACCATGGTCGTCCTGTTAGACGGTATCGTGCGCGTGCTCTGATTACGCTGATGTTAGTAAATCTGGAAGGCGAAAGAAATTGAAGACGACTGACTGGGGTTTCGACCTGAATATCAGGAGGAGTGGTACTAGAAGATCTTTTCTCGGGAGAACGGAAGCTCGTATGCAGCGTAGGCCGTCCATATGGCGCGCCGCTAGGCGTAGCACTCCGAGGCCGTAGGTTGTTTCCATTCGCTGTGGTAGGATCGTCGAAAGGATCGCCCATCGGTGTAGGGAGCATAACTTCGCGCGTACGGCGCCCAGGGCCACCAGAGGGCGGACGAACGGGGGCCGTCGACGTGGGTCTGTCATAGAGCGACCGTGCAGGCGTCATTGGCGGTGGAGGTGCGCGCTGCTCCTGCTCCATCGTCTCTGCATCGCGTCCTGTTCGTGTTGTATACGTATGATGACTTGGCGGTGGTGCGCGCTGCTCCTGCTCCGTCTTCTCTGTATCGCGTCCTGTTCTCGTCGAATATGTATGATTGCTTTGCGAATCCGTACTTGGTAAGGGCCGACGATTGGTGGGAGGATAAGGGTTGGCGACGCGCAGGCGTGGAGGTTCGCCTCTGCCGCCAGAGCGTGGCCGCGAAGGGCCCTCTTCCGCCGCTGGCGGACGCGGCGGCGCTTCAGCGGCGACTGGGTAACTTAATTCGTGCGGAGCCGGTAGCGAGATGACGGAGCCTGGCCCTGCAATGGGGATGTACCCGTCCGGCGGTAGGACGAAGGTGTCGTGCGCGACGCTGGGACCGTTGTGGACGGGGATGGGATGGATAGGGCCGCCGGAGAGTTTTACGGGTTTTACTTTGATGCGTTCTGGCGGGTTCGCCACATGGAGATGAGGGTCTGACGGCGCCGTATGCGAATGAGGAGCGATGGCTGGAGGTATTGGTGGCTGCGTTGACGGGACGCGCAAGGGAGTAGGTGTGGTTATGGTGGGCATTGGGAGAGGTTGTGCATATCTGGCGACGTCTGGAGTGCTCTCTGATTGGTATTTCGAGGAAGATCCGACATTCGAATCGCGGACGGGCTTCGGGTTGTATGTCGAGACTTGTGGATATATTGACTGGGTGAGGTCCGATGATCCTTCCTGAGGACGCGAGGTCGCTACGCTTTGAGCATCCTCATGACGTTTGGGAGAACGACGGCGAGGATGAGATTCGTGTCTGGTATTTTCTTCATGAGTACGCAGGCTAGCAACCAAAGAAAACACGGCGTACCTTGTCGATTTAGAATCAGAAGGATATATATGCGTCGTTATGCGAGAAGCATGATCGTCATCGCCCCTCATATCTCGCTTCTTCGTTGGTACTTTGACGTAGACATCATCCAAGGGCTCTGGGTCTGGTTGCAGCGCTCTGCCCTGTCTCAAGCCTTCCTCGAATCCAAGCCGTCTTCCTTCTTCCAGCGCGTGTTCGACTGCGAGATCCCGCGCTAGCTTTCGCATTTTGTCCTTCGTGCGCAGCAGCTCTTCCTCCAAATCCGCCCTTTGACGCTCGACCTTGTCGACAACCTCTTGCGCGCGAAATATCTCTAAATGCACGGATCAGCACGCCATTTGGCGGCTTGGTATGGCTGGAGAGTATAAATTAGACATACCTTTCTGAGCAACATCCAGTTGAACTTTATATAGCCCCAGCTCGTCTTTCGCCCTCTGCACCTCTCGTTCCAGCTTGGCCTTTGCCTCGTGCGTCGTCTTGAACATCGACAGCACCTCCGTCGCATGCCTCTCCGCCTCGTTCGCCCGCGCCGTCTCGCGCGCCAGGCGTTCCGCCGTTACCGCCATGATCGAGGTTATGGAGTCGGACGTGAAGCGGGAATGCGAGCGCGCATATCGATGGTTGGTGTGGTGTTGTGCATCAGGGGGCGGTGTTCCTGTGCTCGGGTCGCTGTGGTGGCGGCGATGGCGGCGGTCATCGTGGGCTTTGGCGGGGTGGCGAGGGAGGCTCTTGGACGTGCTTTTGGACTGGCGGGATGTGGAGGTTGAGTCTAACGAGCGCCTGGGGCTGTCTTTAGATGACGTCGCTAAAGAGGCGAAGTGAGATGTTATTATCGGTGTGGATACGTGAGATGGAAAGGGCTTACTAGAAGCATGTGGCGGAGGCGGAGTCTTGGAACGAGGGTCTAGTGGAACATGTGATTGAGGTGGAGGTGGAAGAGGTCGAGGGTGTGAGCGAGGGGTATGGCTTGCGTCTGCTGTATCGTCCGAGTTGGACGTCGATGTCAACGTTTGGAACGACGTCTTGGAGTAATTGTCCAGCGAATCGGGCTTGCTGACTAGTTCTTCGAGGACGCGGGCGGCGGATTTGGACGGGGTGAAGTAGACGGGTCTGCGCATATATTTAGGAAAAGGAAGGCAGATGAGGGATGAGTGACGTACTTGGGCTGTTCCTCGTCTTCTGGCATGGGTATTGCACTCATCTTTCCTACGGCGTTTGGTGGAGGATGGAGGTCGTGCGGTTATCGAAAAGCTTGCAGAGGTTCTGGTGGCGGGGAACAGAGGTTAATTTAGAGGAAAATAGTTGTGGGCTGTAAACTTACGTCTAACGGAGCGGTGTGGCGTTCTTGGCTTTTCGAAAGTCCCCGCAGTTTCCAGGCTGGAATGTCAATTTGGCGCTGGATAGCGTTCAGAGTCGGAAATCATGGCATAGTTCCGAAGCTCGCCCGCTGGATCCGTGAATTTGGACACCCCATCTCAGCGCTATGTCATTGGGGGCTGGAACCAGCGTGGCCGTGATAGCGTACACGTGCTAGGAGCATGCTATTAGACGACTTCCTGGGCGTGCATTCTTGTTTTAATGTTGCGCCGGCGTTTTCGATTGCTCAGTTACTATGAGTGTGTGGTCGGTTAGTATGGAGGATAGTAGATATATGCGGTGGCTTACTTGACATGTACGCCGTGTTTGTGAGGAACGCGTCGAGTAAGATGAATTTCTTGTGGATTTCGCAAGTAGCTTCGCAGGATAGCTGATTCATAACAGCAAAAGTGCCTCAGAGGCGATATGTACGAGTATATGCGGAGAGTAGATGAAGAATCCATGAAGTCGTTTGGACGATGCTGGCGGTAGTGGAAGTTGAGTGACAGGCAAGTGACGCGTCGCAGAAGTCGACGCCCGGGATAGCGGCCCGATATAGCGCAGCACGTCATTGCGCTCGACTCCTATGCTCGCTCTCGCAGCCAGTCGCGGCTAGCACACAAGCTTGATGCAAGCCCAACACAACCCTCAAGGTTCCTCAAGCCAAGCTGGAGCGCAAGGACATTGGTGCTGCGTAACTTTGGAACGATTAATGAATTTGATTGATTATTTGACGGCATAATAAGTATCAGCAAAATTGCAAACGAGTATGTTTACAAAATGTTACTGCTCTCACTGGCAAGGCCGATTGCAGGTCGAGGATCTGGACTACCCTGTGTATTCTCATAACATAAGAAAGTGTGAATATATGCGGTGTTTTACTTGACATGTGCGCTAGCGTTTTCAAGTCGAGGATTTCCTCGTGTAAGATGAATTTCGCTCTCTAGATTCTAGTAGCTTCGGGGATGAAGTGGAAGTTTACAGGATAGCTGGTTTGCACCAGCGAAAATGCGTCAGAGGCGATATGGGCGAGTGTATGCGTATATATGATGATGAATCCCTAAAGTGGATTTGACCATGCTCACTGCTGGGGTGGTTGAGGTCGAGTAATATGCAAGTGACGAGGCGCAGAAGTCGACCCGTGAATATCGGCCTGAGAAGGACAAGCATGTCACTACGGTCGAGGTTGGCCTCGGCTCTCGAGGAATTCTCGCAGCGAGTCGTGGATATGAAATGCCAAGCATTCAAACACACTTAATCCCAGGAGCATGTCCGAGTCTGTATGCGCTTTGCCTTGTGAACATGTTCATGAGCTAGAGAAATTCTGGCAGCGTTTGTAATTGTGTCTTGCGGTTTGCAAGTTTGAAGCAATTTATTCTGGCATATATTATTAATTGGTGATGACCTCTCAAATCTCCAAAAATTTTCAAACACAAATATGCTTGCAAATATGCACCGGGTACATACTCTGCTTTACTCATCGCAAACCGATATTAAACTGCGGAGCGATTTACTTCGCGCCAACGTTATTCAAACTAACTTCTGGGGCGATCCCCAGCGAGTATTATTCGGACAATGCACGTGTTGTGATTTAGAATAAGATACTTTCTAGCGGTAGTGGGAGAGTAAAGTTTTCATCTCACAGTCCGCGAGTAGCTTGGAATTGGTCTTGAGAGCAGTAAACAGACTCTCAGACTCTCAAGTTCGAAAGCACACCGATTCGACTCCCGAAATATCAGGAGATGAAAACGCATATATCTACTAAAAGTCAAGACGAAGACGATGGGCACGATTCGCTAGTAGCTTGGGGTATGAAGTGGAAGTTTACAGGATAGCTGGTTTGCAGTAGCGAAAGTGCTTTAGAGGCGATAAAATTGAGTATATGCGCAAATTTGTGGGGGAATCAATGAAGTCGTTTTGACTGGAGGGTGGTTGAGGTCGAGTGACAGGCAAGTGACGAGGCGCAGAAGTCAAGCCCGGAATAGCAGCCTGGGATAGACAAGCATGACATTGCGGTCGAGGCTCGAGTTGGGCTCGACTCTCGAGCGACTCGCGCAGCGAGTCGCGGCTATGAAATGCCCTGCTCTACCGATCACCATCCGATATTTGACTGCGGAGCGTGTTCGCAACTTGGCCATGGCTCGATTTACTTCGCGCCAACGTGAACTAATTTCTAAGACGACGCCCAGCGAGTATTTGGACAATGCACGTTATTGTCATTTAAAATAAGATGCTCCTTGGCGGTAGTGGGAGAATAGAACCTTCATCTGGCATACGCAAGGTAGCCTTCAAGTGGGTTTTGGACTTGAGCGCAGTAAACTTGCTGATATATGCGGTAAAATATAGCAACTAACTTTATGAACAATTTCAAAGTTACGCTTTACAAGTGCCTTTCCGCTTCAGCTTGGCTCGAGGAATATTGTGCGCTACATATGTGTCGTTGGTTTGCAGGAGATGGAAAGACGATATTATAGCCAGACGTCGATGCTATCAAACACGATGAGGTGAGAAAAGATCAAAATGTTAGGAGATGAACGCGCATATATATCACTGAAGTAACGCCCAAAGAAGGAAAGCGCAGTTAGTGAGTGGGAGTATCTCCTGATTAACGTTTAATGTTACGCTTCCAGAGTACGAATTGGATACGGTGAAGGTTCGGATACAAGACGGGGACGATGGGCGCGATTGTGTTGCCGCATCGGCCACTGGCAGGGTGTTAATTTACACTAGGGCAGAAAGCTAGATGGACGTGAAGAAGATAGATCATGGGAGTGATATCTCTTACAAGTCGCGGAACAGTCCAGATATAACGTGTTGAATCTTCTTGGCACAGTATTCATAGCGCAGGACCGTTGGACGCAGACGTATGGAATGTTCAAGACGACTCTGTTGATTCACACTGGATTATCACACCAACGATTTGTCAACGATGATGGTGAGATCGGATAGATAATGGAGAGTATTTGCAGAACATCGATGAGAGGGTACGCCCATACACGGAGGGCACTATAACGACGAGTTGCAAAGTCGAGGTACAACGCCAGACAAGAGTGGCGGAGATTGCAAGGTGGTCGCCATGCAGTGAGCGGCAAATGAATGCGCAGTGACGACGAGCGCTAAGGGGCGTGACCGGACGGAGCCAATGGGAGGGGCGTGATTTTGAACCGGATTTGGCGGATGGCAGAAAAAATGGCCCGTCCTCCTTCTCCCCACCACCACCCACCCGCGCACATCCCCGCCAGCTCGCGCCAGCAGCCCCATTTTCGCAGAACGTCTCCCCGGCACGGGACGGCAGGTTGAACGACGACCGATCCGAAGAGGGCAAGAGGCCGGGGTTCTTATCTTGCGCCAAGTTTGCTCCTTATCTCACTTCTGCGCCTCCCTCGCATACACACACCGATAACTTTTTAATCAGCACCGCTATCAGCGATGTCTCACGGTTCCTATTCCTCGCAATCCGCGTCCATCATGACCGAAGACGAAGAGGACTGGGAGGACTACGTCAAGGGCGGCTACCACCCCGTCAAAATCGGCGACGCCTTCTCAGACGGCCGCTACGTCGTCGTCCGCAAGCTCGGCTGGGGCCATTTCTCCACCGTATGGCTCGCCAGAGACACAAAGTACGTCCCACACCCCTTCCCCGCCCGCTCCCCGCTCATCGCGCCCCAGGATGAACCGCCACGTCGCCCTCAAGGTCGTCAAGTCCGCGCCCCGCTACACCGAGACCGCGCTCGACGAGATCAAGCTCCTCCAGCGCCTCATCACCTCCTCCACGCCCCCGTCCGCGTCCCCCAATGCGCCGCCCTCCCCCGCGCACACCCATCCCGGCCGCTCGCATGTCATTTCCTTCCTCGACCATTTCCGCCACAAGGGCCCCAACGGCATCCACGTATGCATGGTGTTCGAAGTCCTCGGCGAGAACCTGCTCGGCCTCATCAAGCGCCACCAGAACAAAGGCGTGCCCATGCATCTCGTGCGCCAGATTGCGAAGCAGATTCTACTCGGGCTGGACTATATGCATCGCTGCTGTGGGGTCATCCACACTGGTATGTCTCCTCTTGCTTGTGATCATGCATCCGCTGATCCAAGTCTTCTTTTGTGTTCTTTTTCGCAGACCTGAAACCCGAAAACGTGCTCATCGCCATCGACGACGTCGAGGCCATCATCTCCGCGGAGCTCGCCTCCTCCCTCGCCGCGCCGTATGCGCTGACCAACCCGACCTCCGCCACGCCGAACGCCTACCCCGCGCCGCCGACGACGCGCAAGATCGTCGGCGTGCCGCCGTCCAAGGGCCGCGGCGGCAACCAGACGCCGCGCTCCGAGAGCGTCTTCATCACCGGCTCGCAGCCGCTCCCGAGCCCGTCCAGCAGCTTCGGCTCCTCGCCCATGCTCGACCGCTGGGCGTTCGGCATGAGCAAGATCGACGGCGAGGAGAAGGCGGGCAAGGAGAAGGAGAAGGGCGACGAGGGCATCACGATGCGCCGCGCGAAGGAGGCGGACCTCGCGGCGGAGGTGGGCGCGGTGTCGCTGGATACGCGGGCGGGGTATGTCGGGCGCGCGGCGCCGTCGACGTCGACGACGGCGGCGGCGGCGGCGGCGGCGGCGGGGCCGTCGCTGCTCTCGCAGCTTGCGCCGCCGCACGCGGGGTCGAAGCCTGTGCCGGTGCCGTCGGGCAGCAGGACGGCGGCGGACGGTGCGCTGGAAGTCGCGAGCAGCGTGATGAGCATCGATAGGGCGTCGTCGAGTGGGTCGAGCGAGATGGACCGTGGGCAGCCGCCCGATATTCAGGAAAAGATTACCGTGAAGATTGCGGATCTGGGAAATGGTGCGTTTTGCTCTTGGCTTTTATATTTTGTTCGTCGTTTTTGCCCACTTTCGATGTTATGAGTCTGGCGTGATCTTTCGTGATTTGGGCAAAATGGTGGTATCTTGACCCTATCATTTCATATTGTTCTTCGAATCTTGTCGACCTCTTACCATCCTCACGCCTTGCTGTCATCTTCTTTGCTCGATCGTCTCTTCATCATACTGACTTTTATACGTCTATGCAGCAACCTGGATCGAGCATCATTTCACCGACGATATCCAAACGCGGCAGTATCGCTGTCCTGAAGTGATTCTAGGCGCAAAGTGGGGTCCGAGTTCGGATCTTTGGAGTGTGGCCTGCATCGTACGCAATCCCATCCTATGTAAAAGCGTCGTACTGACCTCCATCTTCGAACTTCTACAGCTGTTCGAGCTGATCACGGGTGGCGATTATCTCTTCGATCCGGCCTCGGGCTCGCGGTATAGCAAGGACGACGACCACATCGCGCAGATCATCGAGCTGCTGGGCGAGATCCCGAAGAGCATCGCTTTCTCGGGCAAGTACTCGCACGAGTTCTTCAACCGCAAAGGTACTTTCTCCTCTCACCTCCCCTCCATCCCTCCATCCTGACCCCCCACCCCCCTTTACCCTTTACCCAGGCGAGCTGCGGCACATCAACAAGCTGCGCTACTGGCCGCTCGAGTCCGTGCTGCACGACAAGTACCTCTTCCCGCGCGCGGAGGCGGACGCGCTCGCGGGCTTCCTGACGCCGATGCTCCGCCTGCACCCGGACAAGCGCGCGAAGGCGAGCGAGCTGACGCACCACAACTGGCTCGAGGGCATCGTCGTGCAGGGCGAGATCGACGTCATCCGGCGCGCGGAGGCGGAGGACGTGCTCGCTAGGGAGCGCGCGCAGGAGAAGGAAGCGCGCAGGAGCCGGGAGCGCGGCGGGCCGGAGCGGGAGGCGGAGAAGGAGGAGAAGCAGCGCATTGAGGCGCTGGATCAGAGCGAGAGGGACGCGATGAAGCCTGTGGATGAGAGTGTGCTGCTGGACGCGAGCGGGGCGGTGCTTGCGGACCACGATGATGACGAGGACGCGGAGGGTGGCGAGGGCGAGGAGGAGCCGCCGTTGCTGAAGGGCCATCCGGCGCCGCTGCTCGCGGCGCCGCCGGTGAAGGAGAACGTCGGGGGTGCGGGCGGCGGCAATGGCGGCTCTGGGCTGGCCCGGGCGTTGAAGCAGAATACGCCGAAGGGCGGCGGGGGCGGTGGTGGTAATAATGGCCCGGGGGCGGCGGCGCAGCAGCCGCGGCAGGCGTCGTCTGGGAAGCAGGGCTCGACGTCCGCGGGCAGCAAGAAGCGCAGGTAGAAGTCTGGGGTCATTGTTTTTTGACTCGCCGCCTTTCGATTCGCCATCCTTTCGTTGTCCTTCCCGATTTTCGGCAGCTATTAGAGGGAGACTTGTTTGTTGGGTCGCCTGGGGCTCGAGAAGTTTTCTTTTTTTCTTTTCGCTTTTTCGCTTGGTTACAAACGACCCTCCTAGATGTTTTTTTTGCATGCTTTTTCTTCGTTTGATTTTTTCATCTGTATCGAATTTCCACTGCTTCTCCTCCCTGTCAGCCGCTCTTTTTGCTTGTTGTACCACCCCTTCTCGGTTGCTTTTTGTTTTCTGCTATATAGTCTTTACATTTTTCCTACTCATCCCGTTTACCTTTTTGCTCTTTTGCTGTTACTTACTACTTACTCATCTCTTCTCTGATGTATCTCCAACTAATCATTTTTTCGTTCTTCACGCCACATCTAAACAGTATTTATTTGCCACCGTTATTCGAAACAAAATCGTCCTTCTACCTGCCTCCACCTCGATACTGAGTTTGCTTCGGTTTCTACCCATGCACACGCAATGATTATCACGCGCCCTTCTTGTGATTTGGGCACACGACCAATCTTTCTTCAAATTTCCTTCCTCGTGCCGTTTTGGGCCGCGTCGTGTGCCAGAATTTAAATGGGCGATGAACTCGATATCAAACCTCATTGTCAAGTACAATTCTCATAACGATGCATATCTATCATTTCATCTTCGACGTTGAGTCGATATTAGACTGTATGGAGCTACTCGAAATATATACCTTCATATCCTAGCGAATTGTCCTATCGTTGTATCGTACACTCAATGAATCCCTTGAAACCTGTACAGACGATGATCGAGGCTTCGTTGTTCAATCGCACCATGCCGGTATATCCGCCAACGTCGTAACGGAGATCACTGCGCCCTTGCTCTGCAGCATCGGCAGCAGATCCTGGAACGCAATCGTGAAATTGTGGCGTTCCATCGCCGACGTCGTGCTGGTCGAGAGGCGTACGCGGAGCTGCCTGAGGCCGCCAAACGCCGGTTTCGACAGGACTCTGTCGATCGGACGCCACTCCGCGGCGATTTTCTGCCCCACGCGCACGCAGTGGCAGTCGATGATGATCGATTCGATCGTGTTGGGCGCGTGCGAGAGCTGTCCGAGCAGGCGAAGCACTTCTGGGAACGGGCCGTTCGCGTGGGATTTGCGGAAACTCACGGCGAACCGAAGATGGCGCAGCTGGGGTAAAGAAGCGATGTGGATAGGGCCAGCGGAGGAGGCTGGAGTGATGAAGACAGTCAGTGGGAACGTCCTGACATTAGAATAGAATAGAAGGCGCGCAAGAATATGTGGAAGACCGCAAGTAACCGAATGGCGGTATAAATCATAGAAGCAAGTGAAGATAGGGGAGAACCAAAGGATAGGCTTACCAAAATGGATCGAAGGTAACCACTCGAAAGTCTTCAGATTTTCGCCGCTCTGTTTGATGAGTTCGCCTATAGATTCAGAGAAGCCGCTCTCGAACGTCGGCGTAACTGCGAGACGGCGTAAAGTGGGCCACGTAGCAGAACCGAGTGCTTTGGCGATGACGGAAATCGTGACTGGCGAGGTTCCGCGGAGGAACAAGTTCTGCAACTGCATTCCCCAGCGAGACTTCATGTACTCGGTGTCGATGGGTAATGGGGCCGTGGGATCGGCTTCAACGCAGGAAAGGCTAAGCGTGCGCATCTGCCCAAGTGACATGAGGAGTTGTGGCGGGAACGCAGTAACGAACTCGAGGGAGACACTATGAAGGGTGGGTAACCGGAAAAGACGACCTATGGAGGTTCGCAAGTCGGCTGGGAGGCCCTTCCATGACGTGAGCTCGGAGTTGAAGCTGAGAGAAAAAGATTCGAGGCGAGGAAGAAGTTGGAGGGTGTGAGGTAGGGTCTTGGTGTTTGTGATCCAGGACACGTCGGCGCCAGTACCGTCAAAGTCGTCCTCGCCATTGTCACCGAGTCGTAGCTCGCGAACATGAGCGCCAAGATGTGGGCGAGTGCCTATGAGGCGGTGAAAGCGTTGGTAGTACTTCTTCCTTGGTAAACGACGGTCGAGGTCGATGACGCGAAATAAGTACTTCTGGGACTGGAAGACGAAGGCATGGGACACAAGCGAGCAGCGCTTTAGTGTTTCTACTTCGTTATCTTGACCCAGTTCGTCGATGATGCCTTCAATGAGCTCCTGAGGTAGCGTGGATTGAGTCATAGAGCGTTGATTAGAGTCTTCAAGGCTCGAAAGAGTGCCGTAGTTTCGTTCGATGAAAGGACTCAAAGAAGAGAAAGAGGCAGAGTTGCGCGATGGCAGGGAGAATTTTAGGTGCCTCATTGACGGGCTGATGGATTGAATCACACTTTATCTAAAATGTGAAGTGTCAGATGGATGATTGCAAATATACATAGGACAATGAAGCGAAGATTGACCTCGTACAGATTCCCAGAGTAGCGATGTTGGCCTCTTGCTTCCCTAGTAGCTTATCCTGCAACCGTTGACGTTCGTGGAACCTTCAAAGCTCCGGATAGTTAAACCGTATACCTCGGTAAATGAGTTTTCATGGCTTTCAGCAGTATGGAATCAATATCCTGTGTAGATCCCCGATACAGAACAATCTCCATTGCGTTTGTGTTGTTCTGATGAGCAAGAGTGGCATGTGTAAGAACTGTTCGGGTACAACCCACTGCGTGGCCGACATATACTGGTCATGAGAAAATATTATCTAATGCATCGCTCCCTTTCTACGGCGTCGCAACCAAGTCGCATTGAAGTCGCAACAGCGCCGTACCATAATGGCTATCTCACCAATCTTATGTTATAAAAGTAATTACATGCATAGAACCACCCAAATAATACGAAAATGTGCCGAAACATCCTCAGAGAATGTGCCATAATTTACAGATCATCCATATCGAACGCTGATCGTATCATGGATTCCATAGAATGGGGCGCAAGTACGATGGGAGGAAGGTAATATGCCTCACCATGCGCTTCAGACTGTGTACTACTTCTCATGGAACACGGGCTAATGATTTGAATTGGAAAAGCATTTGTTGTGTGCCCTCAAGCATCTTTGTGCTGCCTATAATTAAGTCGGCGTTCTAAGTTAAGATCTGCATGAGATGTACGTTATTTATATTTCGATATCGTGGTCCAATGGCTTCTTCATGAGATGTGCGCTCTACCCTCGAAGAATAATCACGAGTCCATTTGATCTTGTTGGTTTTCTGAAAAAAATTCTGAGGAAATAATCGAATTCGACGAGGTTTCACCGTCAGAACGCCAGTATTTGCATAAGTAGCTTAAATTGGGACAGTCGATTCCTTGCATCGTTACGTTCTTCTTCTGAGTCCAGCCAACGGCCAAAGAGAAAATGAAGACTCTCGCTTTCCAACTTTCTGTTTCGTTCTCTCTCATAAACGCCATTCTCGGCGCTTCTTCGGCTACCAGAAGCAGTGCACTTGGCAAGAAATGCACTTTGCTCTTCGACGGACGAGTTCCACAAAAAATGACCCCTGCTGATTTCGATAAAAATTCGAGTATTTTTGACCATCAGTTCGTGCATGGGCAAAGTAAGTACTACGTCCCAGTTAACAGAGGTTCGAATTGATAGACAAAAAAATTAGATCAGACATGGGCAGAAATCATCAAATTTCCCCAGGGAATTCCGCCTTCTATGGTGATTAATCGCTGTATTACTATCGCCATCTACTGACTGCATTTTCCTTTCGACAAGTTTGACATTCCGAAATCAACCAAACCCGTTGAAGTCACAATAAAGTGAGCACCATATATTTGTATAAATTCAGTAAGCGATACAGCTTCCTTATTGAAATTCTAACTATCAGTGATCAATCCATATTTTTGCCTGGCGGAGATCCACCAGAACCGCAGGTTGGGTTCAGGCGGTCAGAGCTCATACCCGCCACGAACAATGGGAGCGACATCACCGTACAAGGGACGACTACGTTCCATTGGTCAATCCGGAATGACCCCCTACGCCCATTGAATTTCTCGCATGAATATCACGTACGTGCAATTCTCCCTTTAAATCTATGCGAGATAACTTAAATTCTTCTATGAAACCTGACGAAATAGCCTGGATGGCATGAAACGGCTGATTTCAGTACTTCGCAGTTTACCTTCCTCACGGGAACGCCATTCAACCGGTCCTTCGACCCAACAGTCCACGATCCCAAGATGCTCCGCCTAGCCGGACTGCAAGCGAATAGCCCTGAAACAACGTTCTTCCAAACGCCTTTCGAATTCGATGTATGGCATAATTTTGCCGTGACCATAGGTTGGACATCCAAGTGGGTTGTCATACGGCTTCTCCAAACTTCTCTCATTTACTTTGCCGTACAGTCTTCTTACCGTATACTACTCGAAAGGCTACACACCATTGAAAAGAGTCGCAGGTCCTGCGTTCAACAACAATACCGGTGGAGGTCAATTCCATACTGGCGTCTTCAAGGAGCCAACGGGACCACTCGGTATTGATGTTCTTCATCAAGGATTCCAAGAATCTAATGTGAACGAGGGTCTTATTTTCGGTGGAATCTTCATCGAGGACAGTGGGGATGATTGTGTTACGATTTCACATTCGTAGCTGGATTCGGCGGGTTGCGAACTATGATGAATGGCCGAGGTGTAGTTGCGATGAGAGACAATCATGTACATCACCTTGACGTTGACATCCACTTATATTTTGGTCACTCCATGCGCGAAATAACGACGGGAAAACAAAGTATAAGCTCAGAGCTCATGGTTGATGCAATAACCTTCTGAAATAATTACTGGATGCATGGCGTCTTTTTCTGCCCGTTTTGCACCATAGTCAGTAATCAATGCAGCTACACAAAAAACGCATGCTAGAAAAGATGTCATGGTCTTGGTATCTCTCGAGTCACGGTATGGAATGTTGCGGCTAAATTAAATGGGCAGTCCAAGTTTGGACACTATATTCCCAATTATCACCTCATTGACCACTCCCCATCTCTGCGAGGCTCTTCTCAACGTCTTCTTCCGCCAAATAATCTAGCTATCCATCACCTGCAACCGATTTTAAGTTTTGGAACTGAACATGTCTGCCGTAAACTCAATTTCAAGGAGATGGGTCGTGCTCATTCAAAATGGGGTGGAGGCTTAGCGGAGCCTGTTTGCTTCAGGGTCTGTTGATTTTCTGCGGGAACGTAAACAGGTACCGTCCGAACTACTTCTACTGCTCGCTGTCATCGACTCTTCTTTTCTTCCCCACCAAGTCTCACTTCCTGTACTTTGAGCACTTCGGTAATACCATCCAATCTCAAGATTTATCGACTTCGACGTTGTGACGACATGGCAAGCACATCACCTGCAACGTCAATTCCCGCTCGGAACCTGCTACAGCATTTTTCGACCACACTTTTACGGTCGATTTTCGAAAACTTCGGCGCCAACGAGCCTGTCCTTCTGCCACTGTTAGGGTGCTGCTAAGCACGCGCAACGCGGGGCCGACAGACGCTGGAAACGAAGTATATAGCTGCGTGTACGTAGATATATACAAAAAGACGAACCTGGAAACGAAGTGGACAAAAGTGAAGAAAAGGAATAAGGTACTCGAGGGATATCTACTGGAACGAGTCACGTGTATCGTGACACTTGCCCCCGCCTTCTCAAGGCCAAAAATAAGCGCCGGAAAGAGAAGCAAAGAAGCAGAGAAAAAAAAAAAGCCCTCAACCCTAGGTTTCCCAAGCCTGTCACCCACTCTCTCACACCTCGCCCTCTTGTGCTCGACGTCCACGTCGTTTCTTTTTCTTCCCCCTCAGCGCCTCGTCGCGTCGAAACTCCTCGACCGCCTCGCGCGCATGTTGCATGTCGTACTCCTTGATCCATTCGTTCTCGCTCTCGTCAAATCCCTTCCAACGAACCAAAAACTCCGCCACCCCATCCCTCGTCTTCCTCTCCTTCAAGATGCGCTCGATCTCGACCTCCTCGTTCCCCTCGACGATGATAGGTGGCGGTGGCTCTTGACGCCGGCCCAAAATCGTGTCCTCCCGCGCCGGAACCAGGCATGAAACGTGGAACACATTGTGAACCGACCAGCCATCAGGCAGGTCAAGACGGTACGCTGTATCCGATAATTTCTGCGAGATCTTGAAGGGGCCGAACCGTCTAAAATCTAGCTTGTGACTCGGGCGTGTCGAGCGCAAATCTGCGCGCTCCAGGAACACCCGATCGCCAACGATAAAATCGGGCGACTCATCCACCCACGCATCATGGAATCGCTTCATTCTCTCACCCGCCAACTCCAACAACGCCTTCAGCTGCTCCTGGACTTCATGTATGCGGTCCAATCTTTCATCGGCTTTCGGGACTGACTGTGAATTTACAGGGTCGATCGAGAACGAGGGATTGTACCCATACTCCGCATAGAATGGCGACATGCCAATTGAAGCATTGACCCGATTATTGTAAGCAAACTCGGCAAATGACAACCAGTCCACCCAGTCATCCTGATAATAGTCCACATAGGCGCGAAGGTATATCTCGAGCTCCTGGTTCGCCCGCTCGGTCTGGCCGTCTGTCTGCGGGTGGTGCGCCGTCGACAGCGCGCGCTTGATGCCCATCCGTTCCCACAAGCGCCGAGTGTACGCGGCGATGAACTTGGGGTCGCGGTCGGAGACAATTTTCTTGGGCGTCCCGTGCAAGCACCATACCCGTTCGATGTATCGATCACAGGCCTGCACCGCCGAGTCATCCTGCCGCGAGGGAATGAAGTGCGCCCGCTTCGTCGACTTGTCACAGACGACCTGCACCATGTCGAATCCCTTGCATGCCGGAAGCGGTCCAATGAAGTCCGTCGAAACGTGCTGCCAGGGGCCGTCCGGCACCTCCAGTGGTTGCAAAGGTCCGTGAGGCTTCGTCCGCCGAGGTTTCGTGCGCTGACACATCTCGCAGCCATCCACGTAACGATTCACAAACTCGGACGTGCGTGGCCAGTAGTAATTCCGCGCAATCAAGGCCAGAGTATTGGCACGCCCAGGGTGCCCCGCCGGAATCGAGTCGTGGTACAACTGCAGCACCTCGCGCTTGATGTCCTCGTCGTTCGGCACGTACACCAAGCCCCGGAACCGAACCAACCCATCATCCACCACGAAATCCTTCAAACGCGACCGAAGCAGAGCCGGCGCCGACGCCAAGGTCCACATCGCGTCCAGGCGCGAGTCCTTCCTTGAAGCCACCCGAATCTTCGCCAAAATATCCGCGTCACTGGGAATCGCCCGGCTAACCCTCGCCACCACTTCCGATGCCGCACACCGACCACAGTCCACCACCACCGCTCGCCGCACCTTCCGCACCTCATCCGTCTCCTTCGCCACTCTCTCCGGGGGTATGACCTGGATGCCCCCATTGTCCCGTTCGCCCACCGGCACCTCGTGATCCGCCCGTCGCGAAAGCTCGTCGGGACCCGCGCTTAAGCGCCCGGGTCGATGATGGATCATGAAGTTGAACCTATTGAGGAACAAGCTCCAGCGCGCCTGCCGCCTGTTCAGGTCCTTCGCCGTCATGAAGTACTCCAGGTTCCGATGGTCCGAGAAAATGTCAACCTGGTGGGGGTTTCCTTCAAGGTATGGCCTCCATGCCTCAAGCGCCCGCACGATTGCTAACAACTCCTTGTCGTAGATATCGTAATTCCGTTCTGCTGGTTGCATGGCCTTTGAGAAGTATGCCACCGGCCTCCAATCGCCCGCGGCATCCTGCTGTGACAGAATAGCGCCCACCGCAAAATCTGAGGCATCAGTCTCCACGCGAAACGGCGCCTCCATGTCCGGCATCACCAATATCGGCGCCTCCACAAATGCCCGTTTCATCCCCTCAAACGCCTCCTGCTCCTTCTCACCCCACCTCCAAGCCACATCCTTACGCTTCAACCTCTCCAATGGGCGCGTGATATTCGCGTAGTCCTCCACAAACCGACGATAGAAGTTGCAAAACCCAAGGAACTGGTTAACGTGGCGCACGGTTCGTGGGACTGGCCACTCTGTCACCCCACTAACCTTCACCGGATCCATCCCAATGTGCCCCGGCGTGATCTTGAGGCCCAAATAATCCACCGAGGTCGTACGGAAGGCACACTTCTCAGGCTTGAGGAAGAGATCAGCCTCACGCAGACGTCGCAAGACCTCCCGAACGTGATCATCGTGTTGAGCTGGATCCTCCGAGAAGATAATGATGTCGTCCAGGTAAAGCACCACATACACATCCACAAGGTCATGGAACAATTCATTGACCATCCGTTGAAAGGCTGCAGGAGCATTACGAAGCCCAAACTGCATCACCAGGAATTCAAACTGGCCATAACGGGTGCGAAAAGACGTCTTCCACTCGTCGCCCTCGCGGATGCGCACGTTATAGTATCCCCAGCGCATATCGAGAGTCGTGAACACCTTGGCTGCCTTCAGGCGGTCGAGGAGCTCGGTTGTGAGCGGAATTGGGTAAGAGTCCGGGCGTGTGATTGCATTAAGCGCCCGAAAGTCGACCACCAAGCGGAGCGACCCGTCTTTCTTCTTCACAAAAAAGACTGGTGCCCCACAAGGTGCCTTCGATGGCCGGATGTACCCTTTTGCAAGGTTTTCGTCGATGAACTCCCGAAGTGCACGCAGCTCCGCTGGCGCAAGCTGGTACAGTTTCCCAGTGGGGGGAAGTACATCACCCTCGAGGTCGATTGCCAGGTCGTGCGGACGGTGCTGAGGGAGTCGCTCCGAACGCCTCTTGTCGAACACGTCCAAGAACTCATGGAACTCCGACGGCACCATCTCCTCCACTGAACGTTCCCGCTTCACATCCTTCCGCGCAGCCTCTTCCGCCAGCTCCTGTGAAAATGAACGCCCCGCCGCCCCTCGAACCTCCACAATCTCCGGCCCCCGCACACTGCGCACTGACTCGCCATCCCAACGCTGCTCGAACATCCACGAAGAGCCTCCACCACCACTACTCGGCCCCGGCACACTCTCCTGCGCCACAATCGCCTCATCAATCGCCAGCCTCGCCACACGCACCGCTTCCGCGCGCTGACCTCGCAAGCGCTCATTGCGGTGCGTCCGAGCCTTCTTCAAATAGGCGAAGGACTCGTGGGGTAGCCGCAGCCGCCGCCCACCAGCAGAGCGGTTAGTCTTCCGTGCCCGCGCCGCACCTGCCCCAGTCAACGCCTTCGCCTCTCCCATCACTCCTAACAACATCCGCTGCCTCGCCACATCCTCCTCCGACACAACCTCCTCTCCACGCTTCAGGGCTGCCGCTACACGCCGGGCAGCCCGCCTTGCCCGCTCAATCTCCGCCTTCCGGGGTGGGCAGCGTGGGCCGCCAGCAGTCCGCGTTACTGTCGCAGGCTTCGCCGCCACTGTGGGTGCTGGGAGACAGTTGCGAACGCAAAATTCGGAGCGGAAATCCAGCAACGACCGTTCCCAGTCCACTGGTGGGTTGTGGCGCCGAAGCCAGTTCAACCCAAGGATTAGGTTGTCATCACCGATGTCCGCCACCTCGAAGACCAACACCTCCGAATGGTCACCAATATAAATCCGTAGGTGAACCTCATGCGTGATGAGACCAGACTTAACCTCCGAATTATCCACAGTGCGAAGACGGAGTCCACGTTTTTTCTTTATTATGGGCAAGCCATGCTCCTCCACGAAGCGAGGGTGGACAAAACAACAGCTAGCACCAGAGTCGAGCATTGCCAGAGTGGCGACAATGCGAAATAGGGATAGGGCCGCAGGATCCTGTATATGGACAGTAACCGGCACTTCGAAGGACGAGAATGGAGAATGGGGAGTCCGAGCATGGACAACAGCTGCGCAGCGGCGTCGGCGTCGTCGTCGCTTAGGTACGGGGTGTTCTTCATCAGGGCCAGACAAAATGCATTGATTACTAGGTGGAGCCAGTACAGAATATCGGTTGGCTGCGCTCGGTGCGACCGTGCGAGGCAGCTCTACACAAAACCCGAACCATCTGTGGACTTCGATGCCGCGGAAGCCTGTTGAGCAAGGATCTCCGTCACCACAGCCGCCTTCAGACTCGCCATCGCCTTAGGGCAGTTGAACACCATATGGCCCTCCTCGCCACAACCGAAACAAGTACGTGGCTTACCCTGCCGCCCACCACGCTTCGCCGCATCGATGTCCATCGCATTTGGGTCCTTTGGCACAGGAGGGTTCGATAGCTGGGCACCGGGAAAGGGGGTAGCAGCATTGCCCAAAGGACGAGCTGGAATGGAGGACGTAGACTTCCCACTCGCAGTACCACTGTGGGACCCCGCCTGCTTCATCTGGCGCTCAGCTGCCTCAATGTCAGCCAGCCTCAGCTCGCGGCGAAGCAAGATGTCCTGCGCCTCCTCCACGGTACGATAATCGGAGTTCACCAGTGCCTTCTTTGCTGATGTGCTGAGACCCTGCCAGAACCGCTCCTTCACGAAGTCACCCTTTTGATCCTCCACCGAGAGTCGCAGTGAGAGTTCCTTGAACTCGGTGCAGTACTGCGTAATCGACTTCGAGCCCTGAACCAGCACCGAGAGCCTCCGAAGGGCATCCGCAGGCACATCCCGAGTGCAGAAGATCTCCTTGAACAACTGAAGCCATGCCGTCCAACTGTAACGTGCTGCGTTGGTCTCCCGGGTGCCCGTTGTCGTGATTGTCGAGGACCAAGTGTTTGCCTGACCAGCAAGGTAAGACTCCGCCCACAAAATCTTATGTTCGTCGCTTGCAAACACCTCAAACAGAGCCGCATTGGAGATCTGGCGCACCCACTGGTCGGCTAGCTCCTTCGAGTTCGGCAATTTTGGATCAAATGGGGTAGGCGGCGCAACTCTCGGGGCTCGAGAAGCACCCCGTGCGACGAGTGCCTGGGTCTTGATTAACTCGGCCTCGAGGCCCGCCACACGCCGGAGGGAATCGTCGAGATCAGCCCGCAGCTCGGCAAACTGGGCGCCAAACTGTCGTCGCATCTCCGTGACCACAAAAGTCGCAACCGCGTCAGCCGCCGGAGGCTGAGGGTCGGGAGGTGGAGGTGCTGCACTGGGGGGGCCCTGGGGAAGTTGCTGGTGTTGCTGCTGCTCGCCGTCCATCAACTTGCGCTGCGTGAAAATTTTTTGGTAGTGTTTTGGCTTTGTTTTGAGACTTTTGTCCAAGTGTTAGGGTGCTGCTAAGCACGCGCAACGCGGGGCCGACAGACGCTGGAAACGAAGTATATAGCTGCGTGTACGTAGATATATACAAAAAGACGAACCTGGAAACGAAGTGGACAAAAGTGAAGAAAAGGAATAAGGTACTCGAGGGATATCTACTGGAACGAGTCACGTGTATCGTGACAGCCACTGCAACGTTCAGATCCACGGTACATCCTCAGTCTAGTCTGTCGCAGATGGGTCGAGATTATTCGGACAACGCCTTCCTTCTGGGACCACATTCGTTTTACCAGGCCACGTTACACTCTGCGACCAAATCCCTTGTTATACCAATTATCTATCTGCACGACACGCAGCCGCCAGAACCCATTATCTATCGCTTTTGATATGGTTTGCAATGGATGGTCTTTCAGCATCGTCCGCCGCGTCATCATGCCGCACCTCCACCGGATAGAAGCGTTGAGCTGTCCCGTCTACAGCAACCCCGAGATTATAGAATTTCTTACAATTGACGGGGCGCAATTCACAATCCTAAAATCCGTGACTATATGGTTCATCAATACGCGTTCAAATCCGCTTTCGTCATTCCCCCCCAATGTCTGCAATCGATTCTGTGGGTTGAAAAATGCACCACATTTACGCAAAGTCAATATACGCCTTACAAACGGTCTTAACCCGACCGACCTTCACCTACCATGGGACCGTCTTACTACCATGGATTTTGGAAAAATCGCCATGTCGCCGGAGGAATTCATTACGATCTTTCAGTTTACCGCCTTCCAACTCGAAGATGCATCTTTTTGTATCGAATTTTCCAATCTCCTTCACATAGAAGATACACTATGGAAGGACGTGGTTACAATGCACGCGCTACAAACATTGCGCCTCAAGTTATTGTTTCCGAGCGCGGACACGCGGTTATTTTCACATCTTCGCTTCCCGGTACTTAAATATGCCTGGATCCAGATGCATGACCACTTTCAAGATTGGGACACTTCCTTGTATACAGAGCTCTTTCGAGCGTCTACCAAATGTCTCCAAATATTGCATCTAACCGACTATCTTCCCCGCGGCAATGCTGTTCACGGGTTCGCAATTAGGCGCCGACACCGCGAGACCACCCACGGCTCGCTTGAAAAGCTTTTTGAAGTCATAACGAATGTGCGATACCTCCATCTGCCATTGGGGATACACATTCATACGGTTACATTGGAGAAAATGGCGTCGTACGCGCTTTTGCCACAGCTCCACAATCTGGACCTCGGAACCATAAACGCCTGGCCCGTTCTTCTTATGGCAAGACAGAGACGCGCACATTTGGTGAACCCGCAAGGTACATCCAGATCACTAGAAACGGCCGCTTCCAAGCCAATAGAAGATTACCAGCCACTAGGTTTTCTCAAGTACATCAACATAATAATTCCTCGTCATGGCCATGGTTTTAGCGCCCAGGATCACGCAGCGCTCATCGCAGAAACTCGGGCACTTGGGTTGCTCGGGATTCAGTGTCGTATCCAGGGTACCAGTATCCTCCCTTTGCCATTGATGAAATCGGTGCCCCAGGCTAATTTTTCCCCGCCAAACTTGAACGCCCAGGTCTGATGAAGGCTCCGAATGCTGTAGCCAATTTTGACG
Organism: Pholiota molesta; assembly: GCA_014925825.1. Classification (NCBI taxonomy): domain Eukaryota; kingdom Fungi; phylum Basidiomycota; class Agaricomycetes; order Agaricales; family Strophariaceae; genus Pholiota; species Pholiota molesta. The sequence goes on from JACGCK010000207.1 coordinate 57,671, forward strand.
GATTTTTTCGTTGATCTGTAGAATTCGTCCCCAAACGAAACGTTCGTCATTCAACACTTCCGAGTATTTCTGAAGCTTTTCCTAAATCCAATACTGCTCCTGCTATTAATTTTGTCACATATCATTTGCTTGTCATCGGTTCGAACTTTATTTCCTGACTTGTCGTGCTCCGTATTCCCTTTTTCTCTAATACATGCTATAACATTAACATGTTGGCACTTCAGATACCCGGGCCTATTGCCGAATAGAAGCGACACATGCTAGCTTCAGATGAACGACAGACTGGTTCAAACAATGTCAACTGCGAGGACAAAGCTTGGATTCGTTGATCATGCTGGTAGCGCTTGTTGAATGACTCACGAAACTGTCGCAATGTTGAAAGAAGTAAATTCAAAACGTTCAACATAGAGCAAGTTGTATGGAACTCCGAACCACGATGTCGATTATATCATCTATTGAACCCGTCTAGCGCAATTACAAGTCAATAATAACCGTACCAATGCCAGAATACCCACTTCGACGAGAATCACGGCTGCATTCGCTCGTTACATATGAGCTCCTGAACTTGTTGCATATGCCTCGGACGCGCGCCTCTACCCACGTTGTCCCATTTCTTTTGAAAGGTCGCCAACATCTCAAGTCACTGGTGCTAAAAAAGATTTAATGAGAAAAGGACGACAGTGATATAATACTCATGCACCTTTACCGCCTTCTTAACTCGTATACTCGTCAGCATGGTTTGCGAGTTACCGTGCACGTCGACGATTGTATTTGGGATCAGAGTTTGCATCCACCGTGACGATTGATCGATACCATGCGCATTTCGTCTGTAGTGTCACGTAATGTGAAATACTGTATTCCATTCGCCAGGGCTAGCAGAGTAGTAGTTAGACCAGAGTACGGTTGAATAAAGTGGCAACTTCTCGACAAGCACGACGAGTTATGACCGAGGCGGTCTGGCAGTGATCTGCTCCGCATCTGTCCACAAATACAGTTTGTCGCAGAGCTACGGCGTCCTCATCGACGATAAATGCTAACAAGTGGCTAGACAAAATGGGCTTAGCTGCTCCGTTGATGCTCCCAAATGTAGCCAGGAAGTAACGGACACAATTCGCGTTGAGTCCGCGAGTGCTTTCAGTGAGATCTTGATTTTTCGAAGGGGATAATACGGGAGCGATGATGAGCCGTCCGTACACTTAGAGTTAGAGTAGAAAATGCCTGATAAAGATGTTGGCCGACCAGAAGCAATGGCCATTGCGTACTTGTTGCGAATGGTCGAAGAGTGGCAAGGGCCAGCGCTCAGACGTTCGTGGGTCCGACGCCGGCCCGCTCACCCCGTTTGCACATGACGATGTACATGTAGCTTTTGACAACGCTCCTCTGCAACGCTCTATCTTCGATTCTTCTTCTTTTCACTGTTCAGCTGCCTCGCACATCAAGATAAACCGAGGCCCTCGGTAACGTGTGATCTCACATTCGATGACCCGAGCATTCAAGCGCCTGTTATTAGTCTTCTCTCGACCCAGTTTGTCGAACGGTGTGCATTCAGCGAGGACTCTCGGTTGCGGGGTTGCTTGATGGGAGAATGAAACTTGAGAATAGCACAGAGCGGCACATAGGAAGGTGAGGAACACATTCATACTTTCAGGTGTAGGAAACTCACTGAACCTCGATCAAACCATCCATTCGCGTTTACAGACTCAAAGTCCTCTATTCAAGTATCAGATTCGCAGAGCCGGGATTCTCTAAAGGTACCCCTGACTTCACTATCAGAGCGCTCATCCTTACCCAACCTTTAACCTCTCTGAACAGCGCAAGGATACTCACTGGCGTCAGTTCTCCGATGTCCGTATCGTGATAGCTTGCCCTCGTCAAGGACTATGTCCCTCTCCAACGCGCCGTGAAACTTACGAATCACGACGGACCTCTCCATTCAAGTGTTCGAGCGCTTCTTCATCGAGCGCCCCATATTCGAATCCAGTTCTACGTCACGACGTTTAGGACACTAGGACGATGCAGCAACTCGGACCAGGCTCCTAATTCATCAACATTGCTGACCGCAGCACCTTCATCAGCACGCATTGACAATGACAACACGCAGCAAACCTCCTTCACCGGGCGGCACCTGCGCCCCGACCTACTCCATCTTCGTTTCTTTTTCCGCCCCGAAAGCTTACGACTCACGATGCTTATCTACTTAACTCACCAACCGTCGACCCAACAGGACCTTCGCCGGCTCTCACATTTAGCACCGATGCTACCTCGAGTCCTTGACTGACAACACCTGACTTGCCACCAGAAGAACTTTCGCCATCTTTGCCTCCGGATCCCGTATGGCCGTTGGTTGCTCCAAGAAAATGTTGGGTGAAGGCGAGGGATAGGGGCGCGGACTGCATGCGGAGACGTCTAGCCGCTGCCGAACATTCGTTGCGCAGGAGGCGCCAGGATGCGGAGATGACACGCGACGCGGTTGAAATGTTACCTTCTGCTGACTGCCTAGGCCCTACCATCACTGCCGCGGAATCTCGCGCTGCGCTAGACGAAGTTACCCGCCTTTGCGCTCGTTGTCCGCCACTTCAATCGGAGTATCTATGAGTTGGGTTTGGGTGCCGAGGAAGGATCGCGAGCGTAGGTAGTGCGAGGAACGCATTTGGGACAGGGTCGGCCGTCAGGATGGGAATTTGTGTGCGAATGGTTGCAGGCCTTGGGATAGTGGAACTCAGCAGCGGTAGCTGCTTTGGTTTATCACATCTGGGATATCGAATGGTACGCTCGTCATCCACTGTTTCGAATGCCTGCTGATTATGGCTGCTTTGTCATTCTAGCCTTCCCGTTGATACATAACATATTCGCGCTTCACCACTCACTCCCATCACCCTCCGTGAACACCCATCGACCGCTACGCGCCCCTCCCCTCGAACGAGGGATATGGGCCAGATATGGGCTAATATTCAAAGATCAATTTGCGGACACAGGAGCAGGATTCACGAGGGTTGCCGAGGGCAAGGGGATGACGCGTCGTCATCATCTCCTTCTTAAGTAAGTGCCTTCTATTCTCCGCTATCCAAACTTTACTCATAGCGACAGCAGCATTCGCATCGCCGGTCTACTGCCCGAGAATAATGCCAGCGAAACCGAGGGACGGCGAGGATGGCAAACAGCGAGGACGGCGGACGACAGGCAGCCGGACGACGGATGACGAGACGGTGGACAGTGGGACAGTGGACAGCATGATGACGGATAGCGCGACAACGGACAACGCACGATAGCCCACCTGCGGGCAATGATGGACACTTGCACTGTACCACGTCAACAACGACCGCCGTTATCGCCCACCTGCAGCATTGCCAGCCCCTGCCCCATGTCGCCACTGACAATGACAATTCCGAATGCCGCTCAAGACAACGGTCGGCACCATCTACCTGGACGCTGCCACCTTCAATCCTTCAATACTGCGGCCACCTGCTCCAGCCCCTTTTCAGCGGCTACGGCGACGTGCCTACCTGGCCGCCACCGCCGCCGCTCATTCCAGCTCCCTCCCAGCAGCTACAACGAGGACAAACGAACAGCTCGTGCGTTGGCCAGCACCCCTTTGCATGGATACCCCTACCATCCGTCTGCGCCTACAATGGGGTCGCAGTATTTGCAACTCCTGCGGTGCGCAGACGCTTAACTGGAGGGCATCATGCACGCTGGCACTGCTCTCACTGAAAGCGCGGGCTTAGGCCCAAGCTTGAATGCAGGGATCGGCTTTAACGTTGATCTAGCAACTTTTGGCGACTTGTATGCCTCTTAACCTTCTATCATTCTTTCGCTATTATTTTGTCTTTCCTCCTCTCTGTGATCTTTGCTGGATTTTATAGCGGGCTGGTGTGCGTGTTTGGTTACTGCGAATTTTCGAGCTCGTTGATCACCCGAATTTCTCTTTCTACATAGCGTTAATTTAAACATTCTTCGCGGAAAGGCGGCAGAGTTATTTGTAGTCAGTTTTGATGATATGTTTCTGATTCTTTGTGCGCTTCTAAGGACGAACGCGGTCACGTGGGGATTGAGCGCTGAGCCCCAGTGGAAAGGGCGCAAAACCAACTAGAACCACACAAAAGTAAATAGAACTTATTTATCTGACTTAGACATTTAGACTATTACTTTTCTCGCAAACCCGAAAATCTAGCCAAATCGAACTACATTGAATCTGACGAAATACAACAATTCTATGCTAATCCAGCCAGATCCATGTATATCGAAACCCATCTACAACGCCCATAAGATAACGAGATCAAGCCAGAAAAGTCCGGTGCAAATATGATCGGGCCAGATCGAACGACGCGTAATCCAAGGGCCAAATCGAACAGGATCGAGCGAAGGCAAGCAAGGTGGATTACAAGTGAGTAACACTTGAGGAAATCGAGCGAGAACAAGCGAAGTCGAGCGAATTGAGCAAAGTCGAGCAGGATGAGTGAAATTGAGCAAAGTCAACCGAGAACGAGCGAAGTCGAGCAAGAATGAGTGAAATCGAGCGAAATCGAGCGAAGTCGAGGGAAATCTAGAGCAAGAGTCGGAGGCAGGAGAGTAACATAAAGCAGGGGTGATGAAATTAAGCCGAGGCGAGCCGCGAGCAAGATCGAGCAGAGGCGGGCGAAATCGAGCAACATTGGAGCAGAAGTGAGCAAAATCGGGCATAGGAGAGTGAGATCCAGCGAGAGCAGCAGATTGAGCAGAAGAGGGTGACGTTGAGTTGAAGGGAGCTAAATCAAGCAGAGGTGTGTAATGAGTTGAAGCAACAGAGATAAAAACAGGCGAGCAGACTAGAGCCGCGAGCGCACCCGAAAACAGATGACCTTATATTCGAGGCCCCAAGATCTAAATGTACATCATTAGTCTTCGCAAACAAATAAGATTGAAACGGAATTTACCATTTCACTTATCGATCGTTCCTTCAATGTTTTCAGCATTAGTTGATCCTACGCTAACCGGCTCTCCTTTCTTCGCTTTGCTGATTTCAGCCCAATGCTTCTGAGTGGCCTTAGGGAGACCTTTCCAGTGCGTCTCAAATGCTGCGGGAGTGATAGCGGCATGTTCTTTGAGATATTCTAAGTAATAAAGATTCCTAATATACGACTTAAGTTTCGGTGTGGTACTATGAAGGTTCGAGAGAAACTTACTTTGGAGCGTTACTTTGCGTAGGTTTCTTCAACCCTGCACCGATCGAAGCCGTCGAGATCATAGCTGGGTTCCTACTAGCATTAGTAGCTGCTGCAGTGAGGCCGTCCGACTCTATAGATTCATATTAATAAGAGCAATGCATGCCGTATGATGACAAGAGAATCAGTCGACTTACCAATGCTCTTCTGCATCGGAGTGGCCACGTGAATGTTGGCAGCAACCATCGCATGCCTCTGATTCGACCGTAAATTCGTCGGCTTGGATTGCAGTTGGGGCGTGCTCTCGGAATGTTTGACTGGCCCAACCGGGGCTCCCAAGGCTTTTGTACTGTGAATGCAAATTAAGATTAGAGCCATTCGTTTCTTTGAGATTACAAGAGCTTACAGTGGATTCACTCGGCGGCGGGTCTTTGACATCGTTTCAGATGTGCAGGCATTTTCAGAAGTGAAAGCTACAGTGGCAGATAAAGAGGCTGCGGTACATGCGGTGGTTGTCATAGAAACTGTGGTGTCTGCAGGTGTTGCATCTGATACCGCGGATTCGACGTCTACATGACCAGCAGCAGGCGCAGTGTCCGTAACAGAAGCGGATGGAGAGACAGTGGTGGACGGCATGGCAGATGAAGCCAATGCGGTGTTCGGAGCAATGGCAAAGGCTGGTGTAATGGCAGATGGAGCAACGGTAGTGGGCGCTTTGTCAGCGGCGGAGGTGGTGGACGAGGTGTTGGGGACTTCATTAGTGACAGTCATGGTGGATGGAGAGATGGCAGTGGACAAGGTAGTGGAGACTTCGTTAGTGACAGCCGTGGTGGATGGAGGGACAGTAGCAACGGGTGAAGTTGATTTGGCTGCTTCATCGGCGACGGATGTTATAGCTCTGATGGACTCGGATGTGGCGGCGGCGGCGGCGGATGTGGTGGAAGAGAGTGAGCTTGTCGACGGCAATGCTAGTATATGAGATTTGAACTTATTAGTGCAGGTCATGGCAGAATTATGAGAGCGTTACCTGATGTATCTCCCGAAACCTCATCAGAGCGCAGCCGTTTTGCAACTGGCTCATCATCGCTAGGGGACTCTGTAGCATCGCGCTTGCGGGTGTCAGCTATTGTAGTTTCGACCTTTACTTCTACGGCATTTTCAGTCTTGATTATCTTCTTTGAGCGCTTGTTCTCGGCATTCCACCACTGTGAGAGTATTGGGCCAGCAATTGCGATGACTTTCCAGTCGTTATGGCAGAGAAGAAGATAGGGGAATTTGGAATACATATGAGAAAGCACAAATGAACGCGCAGTGACCCCAATCGAGCCCCAAGTCTTTGGTAACATGCCCTTTGCCTTGAGCTCGTGGTACACAGATCGAAGCTCTTCCCGAATGAAGCCCGCAGTGTCGCCGTCGATGATAGTGCCGTTTTCGAGCTCAACGAATCCCAGAGTGACGTTCTCACCCTCGTTCATACGAGCACGCCCTCGAAGAGGCTTTGCTTTTCCAACCTGGAGGATATCAGCGCTGTCTTTCTTACCCTGCTTCACAATCTTGTAGTCATTTTGATGCCATAGAGTGATCTTGGGGAAACGACTCGCTGCGTTCTCCGGAGTAAGGCCGAGATAGGCATCAGGTACACGGATTGCTGGTGCAGAGAGATCCAATGTGACTGTCGTTGGAAGAGCCGGCAAAGCAGGGCTGTCTAGACGGTGGCCAATAGCACCAACAAGAGCATCATGCGATGTCTTCAGCTCTGCGTGTGCGATGCTATACAACAATATCAGTGTGAATATTAGAAATTAGAGAGGTATCATACCGTAATTTGGAGTGCTCGTCACTGAGCTTCTCAAATTTGTCTGTAATTCGGTCAAGTTGGTGACGACATTCTTCATGCTCATCAAAACTATCATATCTAGATGCATATATCTATGTTTTATGCGCATATATTCAGTCATTCAGCAAACTTCCTATTAGAAAATCAAAACGAAAAACTTACCCGTCGAGAACCATGGTCTCTTTCATGAGAGCTTTTGAGATATCTATATTAGTAGTAGCTGTAAAGTAGTAGGTAGTTTTGGTCGGAAGAAATTTTTCAGTTTTGACCATTTGGATCGATTAGGGATGTGATAAGGATGTCCCATGCCAAAAATGAGCGAGATCGGCGGTCCCGTTCTCGAGATATGGCAGGGGGTGGGGGAGGAGGAGGGGTATATGCAAGATATTCAGGAATGGGCCGTCAATGTAAAATTTGGTATCAACAGACTCGTATGACCTCGTAGACTAAGGAAAAGTAGGTTTTGTGGGTGAGGAGGCCACCCTGAATATCTTTGGGTGGGGGGGCGGAGGGTGTGTACTGATCTAGTCTAAAGATATTCAGGAAGCATGTTGGGGGTTCCAAAACTGGTTTTCCATGACCAGGTATATTGGGGGAACCTATTGGTATTTGTTTTGGAGCTCCCTGATGTGTCCTGAGTATTCTAGGGCAGGGGGAGGAGACGACCTGGCGGGAGAGTTGTCGGGAACGTCGGCGAGTGGTTTGTATGCTGAATAATGATTACATTATAATTAACTAGATTAGGGGAACTCACTCCATTCTTATTTGGGTCACTGGATGTAGTCCCGACAAGGAGAAGGTAGCGGGCGCGCCGGGAAAGCGGCGAAAATGCGGCGACATGTCGCCGACAGCTGACGTGACCAGAGTGGTAAGACAATTTTTGGAAATGTTGTGTGCTGACTTATCACAGTAAATGCGGCAAGGGTTTTTAGGGTTATGGGTACTTTTTTGTTTCTTTTGCTAGGGTTTTGCTAGGGATTTGCTAGGGATGGCCTAGGGACAGCCTAGGGATTGGCTAGGGATGGTGTAGGGATGGTGTGGGGACAGCCTAGGGATGGGCTAGGGATGGGCTAGGGATGGTGTGGGGACAGCTCAGAGTTGGCCTAGAGATGGTGTAGGGATGGCTTAGAGGTAGCCTAGGGATAGGCTACACATGGTTGTGGATGGATTACAGAGGGCAGACACAGTGTGAGTGGTAAATGTGGTGCGTCCTACCTCATTTACTCTGTGGTGACCATGTTGCTATTTTTAGAATGTACGGGCGCCTACATTGTTGTTGACGTGCATGGCTGTATAAGCTAATGATATTATGTCCAAGTCAAATTCCCCTACAAATGTGCCTTGAATCACATAAGAGTTTTTAAGAAATAATCATCTTTTTTTATTATAACAATGATATGTATATCACAGTACGCGCGTCTGCGCGTACTGTAATAGCCATTTAGCGTGATAATATTACTAAGGTTATTATCTTAGGATACTCTTCTATTCTATGTACATTGTTGGGAATTTGACTTAGATATAAGATCATTAGCTTATACAGCCATGCACGTCAACAACAATGCAGGCGTCATTAGCTTATACAGTGCACATTTACTTCACTTACAGCTATTGGTAACACGGGCGCCGTAAAGAAAGTGACGTTCGACGCGCGCCATTTATGTTTATACAGCCATGCACGTCAACAACAATGCAGGCGTCATTAGCTTATACAGTGTACATTTACTTCACTAACATCTATTGATAACACGGGCGCCGTAAAGAAAGTGACGTTCGACGCGCGCCATTTATGTTCTAACAATAGTGACACGCACTGGAGAAAGTGGGGCGCGACGCGCGTCAGCAGTAGAGCTTACATTTGCTTAGCTTACAATTAATGATAACACGGACACCGTAAAGAAAGTGAGGTGCGACGCGCGCCATTTGCTGTAGTTATTCAAATGACTTACATGGCGGCCATTCTTGTTACTTCTGTTTTGTTGACTCAAGTTGTGCGTTATAGAGCGTACCAAAAAATTATTAACATATTGGCAAGAAAAGACTCTCCGCCTCCCCGCCTCCGGATTTCGTGCGCGCGCATGTATACATAGTAAACGTAGAAAAGAACAGCCTGCCGTCGCAGACCTGAGATACCAAAGAAGAACAACGCGACGACGGAGAGATGATGTGGACTTGTAGCGGCTGGTCAGCAAAGTTGAATATAACAGTGATAAAACCAAAACGTACCTGCGCGACATGGGGGAATGCAAAGCAAGTATGCTAGCGACGCTTGGCGACCTAACGAAAGTAAGCAAGGTAAACAATCCAAAGGGCGACGAATTATAACTCACGAAGCGAGTCCGATGATGATGGTCCTCCAAATATCCTGCCTGGTAGTGCGTAGTACCAGCCTCGATCATATCTGTTATCGCGTTGTTCTTGCGCAAGGCCTGTTTCCAAAGTGCCGTGCCCCGAATTCCCGTTTCAGGCGCGGTTCGGAGCTGCGTCAAGGTACGCTGATAGAAATCCTCCGCGAGCTCGGTCCATTCCATCTTCAGGTAACACCTCGAGGTGGTCCATGTATGATCTTGAGGCCACCACGACAACTCCGACCGTGTTCCAGGAAGGAAGCTCTCACCCTTGGGCGCGAATTCGGTTTTCACGTAGTAGACGCCGCAAATGATATCGAGGTCGGCTTGGGTGAGCTCGTCATCGACTAACGCAAAACGACCGAACTTAGCGAAAGGGCGAGCATCACCCGAGGGTCCGTCGAGAACAGTGTCGCATTCGAGAACGTCGCGAGCAATTCGCGCAACAATGCCTCCACGTAATAGTGCCGCACGACCCTTCGGACCTCTGAGGAAGTCATTTCTACGTCGTACATACTCATCGTAATCCTCGACCGTTGGCTTATAGCCTCCGGGACGAGCACCAAGTCCTCGTGATGGAACATAGGGGAGCGGGGCGGGAGGCACTGTAACAGCAGAGACGGTCCTGAAAGGAGCTCCTCGTCGAACGAGTTCCCGTGCAATAACTTCGACGGTCAACCATTGTTTGCGGAAAATGAGGAGGACGGTAGATGGATCCGACGTGATAATCGACCAAGGAGACTTGTCTGCGTGGCCTCGTCTGTGAACAAGGTAGAGCACGCTATCGTTCGTCGTGACAAAATCAATATCTAAAGTGTTGCTCGCAAGAGACAGGGGCGCTGGGTGATTTGGCGAGTGATCGAAGGATGCAGGAAGGGCGGAAAATGTCCAGGTGGTATTGGAAAGCAAGCGGACAAGACGCAAAAGCGCCTCGCCGACGTTGGGGGCACTCGATACAGATTGATATGAAAGGGCCCTCTTCGCTACGTTGAGCGTGATTTTCGCCCCTTTGTCCGTCGGCTCGATTTCGGAGTTCCAGTTGAGAGGTGACATCAAGTCATAGCCAAAACGATCCAGCAAAAAGGTTTCAAAATCGAATGTTTCGACGCGAGATTCATCGATTCGATCAGTGTCCTCCTCCATGGCATCCCGATCTTCCATAGGTCCGTGTAACTCCTGCGTAAAGGCGGTGTCCATGTTACCTCGGTACTGGTCGTTAGGAATCTCGACGGTGGTTTTCAGAGCGGCCGGAGGGGGGAAAGACTCGTTATCAGACTCATACTCCGAGTCGTCGCTGTCGTAGGCCTGAGCTTCCTTGGGATTCTCTTCGGAATATCGGGGAAGTTGTGGGCAGAGGTCCCATTGGTTCAAATGCCCCGTGAACCGTCGTTGGTTTCGAGTGAAATTCGACAACTCGTCCGAAACTTGCCTCTGATTCACCTGCTCCCGGCGATAAGTGCCATCGTCCTGCTCGCGCCATACATAAACCGTCGAATTCTTCGCGGGGATGAGGTTCCTGGCCGAATCTTCTCTGGCAATTCGTGTTTGCCTTTCTGTCGGCATCTCGTTTTCGAGACGAATACGTCGAAGACGCTCTACATTCTCGAAGAATTCCTCCAGCGCAGCAAGGGCTTGCCGTTTCCGAACCTCCTTTGATTTCAATGACGAAGCAGATTGGGAGGGTGACGGCGAAGGCGCGCGGTCGAGAGGTTTAGATGACGAAGATGGCGAAAAAGATGGCGAGGGTGCGGGCATCGATGGGGACATCCCAGATGATTCATCCGTAAACGGAGGAGGTGGTAAAGCCCAGACAGGTTCATTAGAATCTTCGGAATCGTTCTGCGGGAATGGGTTAGGAATGCCCTGGTTTATTGCGAAGGGTCGTAACGGTAGGTCGGCAATATCAACGAGGTGGAAGCTACCGAGCGTGCTTGCGCCTCCTGGATAACAATTTCGGGTGGGGAATAGCGAAACGCAAACCTGTTTTGTGGGCGGAGTTTGCCGTGGTTATGACCCCACAGGATCCAGAAGGGCACCTGAGCCTGGACGAAGTTGGAGATGTAACCGATCCACTCGCTGGTATACGGGTTGACAAACCCCCCGACGCGGAAATGAGGGCTGAAGTTGCAGACATACGACGAAGTCAACATGTCCAACCACGCAGCATGAACTTTGTAAGAGCTTCGCCGCACGAGCGTCGTATAGGCGACTTCCAGGCCCCCCGATTCATCCATGTATAAACTGAGCGCAAACGTCACGACGCTTGTTAGGGTCAGAAATGCCTCCTGCGCACGAATGGCACAGCGGAGAACAATGTCGCGACTGGCGTGTGCGTTGCGATAGCCAAACTCCCAAGGGAACTTGGGGTAACTCAAAGTGGGAAGGGCGGGAGTCTTCGCATGGAGCAAGGTATCAACAACGTCAAGGAGGGCGTTCTCGAGACGGGACCAAGCCTCTATAGTTTCTTCATTGAGTGTAGATTTCCCGTTACGGTAGGATACAATCCTCTGGGCGAGCGCCTGTTTATTGAGATTGAGGCGGCCAAAAAGGTCGCCTTCGTTCCGGGCGAAGCGAGGGCGGAACGCCAGGTATATTTCGTCGTCGCCGAGCAGGGACGGTACCGAATAATTTTTCCCTCTGCTTTTTCCCATAGTCTCGGGGATGTAGGATGTGTTTGGAGAAACAACGAGGCCCGCGTCTGGGTGCCACAAGGCTATAGGCTTTCTGACATAGGGATCTGCGCGAGCGATACTTAAGAAAAAAGGATCAGACTTCGCACGTAGAGTAAGCGTGTGGTAAGTACGTACGTAGAAGAGTTGGCCGCATTCTCAGACTGGGGGGGATTCGACGAGGATGTACTAGGCCTACGAAGCGAAAAATGTGAATCTATCCGAGTAAACAGACGGAACATACACTTACTGTGAAGAAACCGGAAGTAGATTTCGCATACTCGAGAACGACATTTCGACGCGAGTTCGGATGCTTGAGGCCAGTGAGTTATGTCCTATGATGCGATAAACGGACAGAGCAATGGATCTCTTGGCAGCGATGGCGGCGATGGTGGAGTCCCGAACTTGAATATGCCACAGGTGATCCCGGACGATCTTGAATATGCTAGGCGGTAAACGCACAACACAATGGGTTTTGTAGTACTTGATGAACGACCAGTGTTGAGAGAAGTTACGTCGAGCGGTGAACACCCGGCGCAACTATGGGTGGTGGTCGTTAGAGATCTAGATAAGTCGACGCGTCCCGTCTTATCGTCGTTAGATCAAAACATGACCAAATCTTGCGGCCCGCGGCGCGCTTAAGTATATGTAGGGAATTAAACGAAGTAAATCATGGGCGGCAGCAGGAGAGGGCGACGAATTCATTGAGCATAACAGTATTTGGGTACGGGCATATCGACTTCGCGGCATAGGTACGAACAGTACGAAAAGGTTCTACTGGGTGACAGCTTTTCTAACTAGACTATTGCACGTTGACCCCACCGAATGAGAATGCGTGGACCGGTTCTCGTAGGAGAATCCGGGAACGTACTGAAGAGCGTGCCGGGGAAAACCTTTGTGTACCAAACACGATCAGCCTGGATATTGGGAATCCACTTTAACTCATTGAACCTTTTCTGCAGTTCCGTGCGCATCGCGGTGATAGTGGGTATGTCGTCGACTTCGATTTCAGAAAGCCATTGGCTCCAGCGCACGTAGTAGCTCATCGTCGGTAAGTTCTGAGATCGGCCGTAAAGGGTCTCCTTCCCCTTCTCGGGCCAAAACTTGGAGAACGCTTCGTCCCAATCGGCCCTCGTGGCGATCCTATATTGGCAGTGGGCGAAATACTCGCGTAGGCGTAGATTCTGGTAGGTCGCGTCATTTACATGATCGCGTTCGTCTTTACTGAGAATGCAGTACGAAGGTTGACCAGCACCTTTGCGATTGGGAGCCTTCGCCGTCAGATCCAAGAGAAACTGGCGCCATAGCGCCGTAAGTCTTGTGTCGATATCGAGCTGGTCGTCAGCCACCGCAGGTTCATCTTCGTCTTCGGCTTCGTTGTGCTCTACGTCTGAACCTTCGTCACGAAGTGCTGGTGGAAGATGGTATCCGCGCTCGGAGAGATTGAAGATCCTCGGCGTTTCTGCCTCCTCCGCGAATCTCGTTGCAGTGCGACGCGTTTTGTTTGCTATACGATGAGGATTCACCGGGATGACTAGTTCGCCTTTGAAGTACTCGATGTCGACGCGATCCCTATTGACATTGAAGATATAGTGGAAGGTCTTGTCGGTAATCATCGAAACAGTGTGTTCAAGAAAGCGAGGCACGGTAGTACCATCTCCAATGCGAATTTTGCGAAGGAAAACAATCCCGTAGGGGTTGTAAGGTAGGGTTTCCGGGCGAGAACCGTCGCGTGCATGTCGATGGATAGGAACGGGGGCGAGGTCTTGTTCGTCATCCGAATCATTTGAGGATACTGACATGTTATCCTCGTCAGCAACCGCCTGGGGATTCGCATCGTCTTCGTCGTCGTCATCCTCCTCTTCCTCTGGGATGGGTTCTGGCATTCGAGACCGGGTACTGGCGGGATAGGCAAGTGTGTCGACGTCCGCATCGCCTCGATCCACGAGGGGAAGAATTTTGCCCATCAAATCGCGGGAAGAGGGTCCGTTGTCTGGCGCTGAATGCAAGCCGTTGAGGAACCAAGGGGCAGAGGCCGTTAGGAGGAGAGCATTGTCACTGCAGCGGAGGGTGATATTCCCGCGCGCTTGCTGCTCGAGAATGTGTTTGAAAGCGTACGCGCGGTACGCTCGCAGACTCCTGAGAACCGAAAATATTGTAGGGTTAGTACAAGTAGACGTATTCAAATAGATGAATCTTACCACCAAATGGAACGGTCAAAGGCTACCAGGCCGCCATGAAAAGCATTAATGTCCACATCGAGTAGAACTGTGGCGGCGTTGGCAAGGGGTACGCGAACCTCGACGCGGGCGAGCGAGAAGTTCTTTGCTGCGGCGTCCCGATAGACATTGTAAAGATCATGGCAATAGTTATCCGCTCTGCCTCGCAAGATATCCTGGCCCCTCAAAAACTTTCCGAAGTGGGACCCATCTTGGCGATAGGTTACGGATTTATCCGTCATGTACATCTGGAAGTACAGTGCATTATAGGGACCTTGCGCCTGAACGCCAGGGCTGATTCGGCAGCCAGAGACAGTTGTGAGATGTGATGTCATATCCCTCATATACTGAGAGCTCCCGGGCTTGGTGATTCGACGGGCGTGGCTGGAAGAAATGTCGAGGATGTCTTTTACAACATGATAGTGGGAGTCCGTTCTCCAGGCGAGACAATCTTCGTCCACCGATGAGATCTCCAAGCCGACGTCCACCCACCAGCGACCTCCCAAATGCGCGTCGTTGCTGATATTGTTGGCTCTGAGAAACTGATCTAGAGAGTCGAGGGCCGACATTGTGTCCATGACATGGCCACTCGACGCTTTGACGCCGCGGATCTGGTGCAGGAAGATGAGTCCCTCTCCCCAAATAACGCCGTTTTCGGAAAGTTTCTCGCGAAGTACGTCGGCAAGACGGGGTACGAACCATTCCGCCAGAGTCTTGCTTTGGAAAGAAAACTTCCCGTCCTTTCCTTGGGCGCGAAACATCTCGGATGTATAAGTCGGCGGCCACTCAGCAGCCGAAGCGCGAGTGAGTTCTTCAATGGCTGGACGAAGTCCTTGTCGTAGAAGATGGCCGATTCTTTTTGATCGAGAAATGGCGAACTGCGCTCCTTGTCGTAGAGGCCGGGAAAAACCACCCGTATCATGTTGTGAATGTTCCACTTGGCCAGACATTGGTTAGGAATTTTGTGGATGGGGATGTTCGTATACGATCCCTTTTGAAACGGGGTCAACAACGCTGAACTTTGGGTTGTAAAAAAAACATACGTACGGAATGGTTATTGAAGGAATGTTTTATGTGAATGTTCCTTCGAAGCGTGTCTTCGTACTTCGCGATGGGAAACATCGTAAGATACGCATCGACGCAGATTTTGTCGTGCAGCCCGAGGACACTGTCGTAATCGCGGAAAGCGTCAAGTTGGTAGCCATCATCGAGTGCGTTCTTGATAGCATCGACTTGATACTGGGTTCCCTCGTATACGCCCGTGAGGACGAATCTAGTGAAGTCATCGAAGGCATCCGCATCGAATAAATCCTTGGCATGTGATACGAACGCTGGCAGCGATAGAGATATGACATCGGGTTCCTCCTGTAAGGGCTCCTCCTGCTCCCCGAAGGCGTCTGACATCGGGAAGTCGGGATCCATGAGTGTAACTTAGGTGAGGAGGGTGGTTTCGATAGATTTATAGAGAGGTACGAATGAGCCGACAGAAAGACGGTAAATTGTATTTGAACGGAAACGCTACTGTGAACAATGCTACGGTATAAAACATATCCGCCAGTACCATTCAGGGTTTAGGGTTACGTGAAGCGGGTGTTCGAAGTAGGAGAGTTGGAGCGCAGTGCGCGTCAGGGGGTGTGAGTAGCGATCGGCCGAAAAATGAGGTGAGGAGTCTATCCGGCGAACAAAGAAAACATCAGAGATGGGGGGATAGGATGGACGAGATTGGAAGGATAACTTACCTCGATGGCGAGGGTAGCGAGGCGAGTCAGCCGACGAGGCTTAAGCGAAGGTATTTGATCTGTAACATGGAGGACGAACTTAATCGATAAGACAAATGCGAAAGAAAACGTGGTAGATACTTACCAAGGCGAGATGGGGTGCAACCACATGTTCAGAGACGGAAGTTTCGCAAGGAGATGTGTTATCTGCGGGGCGGGATGGATGAGTTAGCTGCACATGCTGGAACACGGGAGGTACGGACCTTTGAGATGGTATGCACGCAAAGAGACGAAAGTTAAGCGAGAAGAGGCGATTATCTACGGCGTAAAGTGAGATCGATTGTCAGCGCAGAAGCAGCTGACACTACATACCTGTAGAAGAGACATCCACGGGCATCCGAGAGGATACGAAAGATCCGCCACGCAGTCAAGGGTCAGGAAGAGGTTGGCTGCGATGGCGATAAGAATACAAAAGTGTTAGAGGACGGGGATAGACTGAGTTTCTGAAGGCAATAACTTACGAACGAGAGGAGACTGGGATACGACGCATGTCCAGATACGAAGGTCCGCGAGGAGATCTGATACCTACGGCACAAGACGAACTGGGTTAGACGGAAGTACTTGCCCGTGCAATGGTAGCAACGCACCTGTAGAAAGAAATCCTCCGGTACCCCCACTTGTACAATCCATGCGCCATGTTTTGAAGGGTTCCAGATAGGCGGGAACGTAGGCCCACGAGGCGCACGGATAGAAACCGAGGCAAGTCCAACTTGAATCCAGAGGAGCCGAACGTAGAGGTAAACTCAAACGTCCTGCGTTGCGTCCGCGGAGGGAGGATAGAACGCAGGAGGTAAACTCCTACGTCCTATGTGCTGAACCCGCCGCCGACGACGGTGGCGGGTTGAGAGATTGACATTGCGTCAAAGTCCAATGCTTGGCTGTCGCTTGTTTGGCTATCGCCTGTTTGGATCAGACGGTTGCACAAATAACTTGGATAACTCGGTGGACGGCCGTTCGGCTGTTCCGGCTGTTTATTTGTGCAACCGTCTGATCCAAACAGGCGATAGCCAAACAAGCGACAGCCAAGCATTGGACTTTGACGCAATGTCAATCTCTCAACCCGCCACCGTCGTCGGCGGCGGGTTCAGCACATAGGACGTAGGAGTTTACCTCCTGCGTTCTATCCTCCCTCCGCGGACGCAACGCAGGACGTTTGAGTTTACCTCTACGTTCGGCTCCTCTGGATTCAAGTTGGACTTGCCTCGGTTTCTATCCGTGCGCCTCGTGGGCCTACGTTCCCGCCTATCTGGAACCCTTCAAAACATGGCGCATGGATTGTACAAGTGGGGGTACCGGAGGATTTCTTTCTACAGGTGCGTTGCTACCATTGCACGGGCAAGTACTTCCGTCTAACCCAGTTCGTCTTGTGCCGTAGGTATCAGATCTCCTCGCGGACCTTCGTATCTGGACATGCGTCGTATCCCAGTCTCCTCTCGTTCGTAAGTTATTGCCTTCAGAAACTCAGTCTATCCCCGTTCTCTAACACTTTTGTATTCTTATCGCCATCGCAGCCAACCTCTTCCTGACCCTTGACTGCGTGGCGGATCTTTCGTATCCTCTCGGATGCCCGTGGATGTCTCTTCTACAGGTATGTAGTGTCAGCTGCTTCTGCGCTGACAATCGATCTCACTTTACGCCGTAGATAATCGCCTCTTCTCGCTTAACTTTCGTCTCTTTGCGTGCATACCATCTCAAAGGTCCGTACCTCCCGTGTTCCAGCATGTGCAGCTAACTCATCCATCCCGCCCCGCAGATAACACATCTCCTTGCGAAACTTCCGTCTCTGAACATGTGGTTGCACCCCATCTCGCCTTGGTAAGTATCTACCACGTTTTCTTTCGCATTTGTCTTATCGATTAAGTTCGTCCTCCATGTTACAGATCAAATACCTTCGCTTAAGCCTCGTCGGCTGACTCGCCTCGCTACCCTCGCCATCGAGGTAAGTTATCCTTCCAATCTCGTCCATCCTATCCCCCATCTCTGATGTTTTCTTTGTTCGCCGGATAGACTCCTCACCTCATTTTTCGGCCGATCGCTACTCACACCCCCTGACGCGCACTGCGCTCCAACTCTCCTACTTCGCATATCCAATTAGCATTTTCCTACATAAATACATAGATATGTTCCCGTTTCTCTGTCGATTACATTCGTATCGTCTCCCAAGTACTCTGTGCTAGTCAACTACAACGTTATAATGCCTACCCCCAGTAACCCCTTCCTGGTCCTTAAGCTCTACGGGTTAGGTTATCCTTGGCAGTTTCCGGTCTTTCAAGACTTAGTCAACGTTAAATACGGCCTTTTTCCCGATGATCCTACCCTTGCTCCCCCGGGATGGACGCCTGATGATTTGTCGAACGTGAAATCCTTTGTCGATCAAACTTTGGCGAAGGGTAGCGAGGAAGAAAGGATTGCCTTCGTTTCCCAAAATCGTGGGGCCGCTCTTCCAGGTCGAAAGATATGGAAGGACTGGATCAGCAGGCTGTGGCGAACCGCCAGGATCCACGAACGCATCTCTGCCGTCTTAGTGGCCCAAGACTGTCACCCACTCACGCTTTCCCTCGTTCAAACGGAAGATGCTGTTACTTGGCCTTCTGGTGCTACCTGGATCCCAACTTGCTTAGACGCTATCGCTCTCGAGCTGTTTGGCGCGGAGGCCTTAAGTCCCAAAGGTCGCCTGGCAGAAACGTATCGCCCAACTGTCCAGGCCATCGTCCAACGCACGTGGAGCTACTTGACGCAGCGTCTCGAACGCGCTCAGAAACGTTTCGCCATATATGAGCAAGAAGCCATCAACGCTTTCAATGGTAAATTGTTAACTCGTATCTGGTACATTCGCCTTACTTATTCTGTCTTGTTTGAACAGCTCTCGACGATACGCCGAGCAAGGCAAACATCACGGCCGTCATTCGTTCCGTCGCTAAATGGCGCAATGTTGCCGAACTCCTCAACACACCAGACAACATGGCGAAAATCGCGACGATAGAGGCCGAATTGGATCGCCTCATGGAGGGACTTGGAGCCGAATTCAGCGAGGAGAAGAAGCAGAAGAGGTCGAAGAAGAAATCCGCTGCTCCCAGTACGTTCTTTCTTGTGTTATAAAGTTCTCGACCCTCTAAACCGATCCTTTCAGAGCTGTTCAAACTCTCCAACGAGATGCTGAAGTCCCTTGCTACTGAGAAAGCGGTTCAAGATGTGATTTTACTCTACCGCGAGCACTTCGACAATCCCTCAAATGTCGCAGATGACATGCCTATCCTTGAATCACCACAAACCCTCAAAAACCTGTTCGGTACACCAGTTGATGGCGCCGATATTGGAGCAGAGTTTGAGGCCCAGATGTCGCCCGACCTGCTTGCGGCTAGCCTTGGCTTTATCAAACGTGATGGTCAACCTGGTGGTCTTCCGCTCCTCTTCAATGAATCTCGTCGTACGGATGGCCTTACGGCTTGGTCGAATCCCGAAGCCTTCAAATATAAGGGCGATAAAGCTCCCATCGAGCTTGAACCGCTTGCCCTTCATTGGCATCAACTGGCCGGTGTCCACGCGATCATAAGGACGTGCTTCACGAAAACCGCAGACCCAAGCATTGTACAGGGGTTCTCGTCGCCGACGAGGTCGGGCTCGGAAAGACCTACCAAGCTGCCACAGTGATCGCGTTCCTTGCCGACTCTAGG